>DWAO01006579.1:0-10814 GCA_018230605.1 Heliconius congener
CAATTACGACACCAGCTCGACGATAATATATTATTTATTATGTTGTCACCTTAAGTTACTACTTACTGTCAAGTTTTAATGATGAGGACCAAATTCAGTTTCTTAGATTTTATGACATACTTACAGCTAAGAAAAGGTCTTAATAATAAAGTCCCTCTCTTCGTTTAATTATTTATTTACACCATAGTTTTTATATATATATTATTTATTTATTATTAAAGAGCACATACAACCATACATACATACATGCATGACCAAGAATACTGAAATTTACGATACAATATTACTAAGATCTCATAACCATGTTGCAAGTTTACTAGATACATTTACATTTTACGTGCTTGCATCATAGTATTCGAATAAATAAGTATGTACAGTATAGGTCCTTGTATATTTGTCCCAGTCTTGTTGATTCGGCTCCTCCTACTCTAGTTGTAATGACACGCCCTTCAAAAATTTCCTAAAATTCCTGAAAAATATTAATAAATTTATGTTACGTTTTCAATACATTTATAGTTTAACATCACTTTTTCGCACTTTGCCTCGTTGCCAGAAAAATTGAATGTTAATTTCCTCGAGTGGGATTCGAACTACTCGTATTTATAGTTGTACCTCTGCGCCGGGACTTGACTCAAGAACATCCTATTATTTTAATATTTGTATTTGATTAAGTATTGTATTGGAGTTGATCGAAGACTTGTTGTACGCCTTTGTAGCTTAAAAAGAGATCTTAGTTCTTCCTGACAGCTTGGTACCCTAACCTAAATGTAAGTTTAGCAGATCAATACAGTACATGCAACGTCACAAGTGTCGCGGTCGTAGTCACTGAATTTGTTATTGATTTTCGGCGTCATAAACTTAATTTACGTGCATTCGTGCATTTAGCTTTGCAAGGGTAGTGTGTCTCGGTGTGTCCAAGTGTGAGTAGGTAAGTGCACGCGATTGCCCCTGACGATTCTATGTTATCCTAGTAAGCAGCAAGAAGATGGTACCTAGAACGTACCAACCAATACTTTGTCGAGTTTTAAAGAAGAAGAAGAAAAGAACCTACTTAATAATTAATATATTTTTTTATTCATTAATTTAAAAAATATATATATTTTACATAATTTGAGTCCAGTCGTGGCGCAGCGGCATAAAGTGTGACAGTGAACCGACTGCTTGTGGGTTCGATCCCCACTCAAGAAGATAAACTATTTACTTATAATTAGTGTCGAGGCAAAGCGCGGCGTTGAGTTTTGCCACACACCACGCAATGCATCCGGAATCCTGTAGAAAGTGGGGAACGGAGTGTTCTGGAACACTAGGTTCCCTCTGTCTACCCTGCTGTGTGCAGGATACAGCGTGAAGATGATTTTTTTATATAATTTGATTTGGGTCGGTCGTTGATCGGATCTTAAATTGATGAGTATAATAATAATTATTAGGTAAGAATGTAGGAATGAGACGGAGGACGAGGCGAATGAGGTCTGCAAAGATCTAAGAGTTTGGCTTCTCCGCAAAAAAAAAGAATGAATCTGAAAGAAAATTACAATGTTCAATATATAGTATCAAGATACCAGAACTTAGAAATTTTTTCGATAATTTTCCAGTGGGCGTGCCTATATAACAATGGGAGGAGCCAACTAGTGGAACGGACATCAATATGAGTGGGACAGACGTATGTCTATAGAATCCTATTTCATTTCTTCGCTCTAGTATCGAGGCAAAGCGCGGCGTTGAATTTCGCTACTCAATTCGCAATGCCTTCAAAACTCGCCGGAAATAAAAAAAATATAATTAATAAATAAGTCAAAAATAGTGAAATAATATAAATAGATCAAAATTTTTAACTAATATATTTACTTATTTAACGTTTTAATTAATTGTATAATAAATAATATATTGTGTACAAAATAAAAACTAGCTTAACAATGACTGTGTGTGAGTTAAACCTTGTAAATATTTAAAATTCGAAACAAAAATATTACGGACCGAATGCCTGTCGTGTATTTTTACGTGACTTTAAATGTTCAATACATTTAAATGTTCAATACAATATATTGGTCCTTAGGGTCTTTGATATACAAATTATAAAATTGCTATAAATTTATTAATTTCTAAATATAAAAAAAACCTATCAACACTCGATGTTTCCATGTAACAAATATAAAAGAAGTATTTTTAATATTTTATTTTTTGTAATTTTTAAAATAAATAAATAAAAATAATTTAAATTATAAAAATATTATAATTTTATAAAGCTATTATATTATAAATTTAAAATATTAAATTTCATACGTATTTAACAGAAGGTACATGGTCGTAGTAATGCATAATAATAGTTATTTAGTTAAATTTTTTAGTTATTTTTTTTTGTTAACTTTTAAATTATTAACGAATGTTAGGGATGCACTTTATTTGCATATTTGCTATTGATCAATGTTATAAGTTTACCTAAGGTTATATTAAAATACTTGCTTGCGATTAAGATATGAGTAACTTTATTTGTTTGCGGTTGCGTTTATTTTGTAAACAAAATGTAAGATTTTTTTCATTTTTTGATTTAAGCTTTTGTAACTTTTTACATCATATTTTTAATAAACAGTAAATTGTTGGACGTGTAGAAAATATTGAAAAAAATTTTTTGGAATTTTCCTGTATTTGCGAATAAATGAATATCAAAAGAAAAACATGCTTTTGTACTTTAGTTAAGTATAATAATACTGTGCGCACTCCAAATAAGTAAGTAATACAAGTAAACCCATACTTTAAACATGTGTTAAGGAGGAGGGGCTACTGATGGAAAAGTTCATCAATATGAACAGTATAGACATAAGCCCTATTAATTTTGGCATGAGACAAAAATAAACAAAGAAATACTGTTTCTAAAACTTCTATGTAACTTTTTAATTTGTATTTAATTGCGACCAGGTTTTACATATTTTAAAACATAAACAAAATCAATTAAACAAAAACAAAATAGTCAGACAGCAACTTTATACTTAACAAACTACAAAAAACTTAATAAAAATTACAAAAGTATCAATGGAATCACAGCAGCACTGTATTATAAGCAGGTTGATCGAAAGAAAATAAAAATAAAATAAAATTGTATAATAAATAATATATTCCCGAAAGAAAGTTTGCCATTTTTTTGTTTTTTGTTTTTTGTATGTGCATAAATTGTTGTTCTTAAGACTTATGAGTAAGTAGTTTGTGGAAACTTGATTGGTATGTGTACTATTTTTGTGTGTTATAGAATATATTTAATGTACTGTATGTTTCCCTTAAAAATAAATAAAATAAAAAAAATCAGCTTCACGCTATATCCCGCACACAGCTGGTTAGTCTGAAAAAAACTAGTGTTAAGACGACGACGACGACGTCTGGAATCATCACATGACTGGAATCACCACTTCACCGATTGTAAAGACCGATGACCGATGACAAAACATCACATTTTAATGTTAAATATACGCACTACCTGTACTCAATAATTTATTTTTATAGTACCAAAATGCGTTTCAAGTTTGTGAATAAGTTGACTTTCGGGTGTTTTTGCATGTCAAGTAACTAAAAATTAAATTAAATTTCGGTATTTATGATACCGTAAAATGGAGTAGTGCATAGAAACATTTTTCGATTAAAAATTTGATTTTTATAACCTTTTTTTTATTGTATTCGTTTCTTTTCACTTCAATAAAATAAATATAATTGCATTATACATGTGCAATTTTATATAATTTGAAAATAAAATAAATGCAAAAAAACGTTTTTTAAAAAAGTTTTAATTTAACCGCACTAAAATAAAGATTTTTTTTTCTTTCAAATTTCAACTATTAACTTATAACCTCATTATACATTCTTTATATGATCATAAAAGCTTGTTGCGCGCGTTTTATTGAGTTAAATTTAGTTAAATTGAAAACCTTTAAACTTAGCATATTTTACCTTATTAAATTACTACTAGTTTATTTACACAAGTAAATCACGCGATTGTCATCCAAACTAAACGTGTATACAAAATTTCAGCGCAGTCGGTTAAAGATAACTACGTCAAAATTTTACATACATACATACCTTGTAAGTTAAATAAAAGCTTCTAAAAATCATTTCAATCGATGAAATCGATAAATTTAAGTCACAATTATTTTTAATTAATAAGTTCTATAGACATCGTTCAGTAATATTTATTTTACATCCATAAATCTATAGATATTTTTTTTTACTTAATATATACTATTTTGCTCAGTCGTAACCGTATAAAATTATATAAAATAACATTTTTTTTATTTGTTTAGCTTTTATCTCATGCCTCCATGAATAGAGTATAGTCATCCTATAGATACGAGCAGATATTGTGTTATATTGGAGGAGGAGCCTATATTTTAGTTCATATGCATATATATATAGGTACAAAATGCACTTGCACATCGATCATGCGTTCCTAGTATTCTCGTATCGTAAGTTTCAGTCATGGCCCTCGGACGAAACAGCCACGTGTTCTTCTGAATCACGTGGCCTTTGTTTGACAACAAAAAATTTAACTTTTTTTATAGGTGAAAATTGTATTATTGTTCAATCTCTTTAGAGGGATTATCCGCAAAATAGATTGGACGTTGTTACAGTTTATACAATATATGCAGAGAGCCTAGTACGCGCGCTTTGTCCCAACACCAGACCGAAGAAATAAAAATAAATAGATGTAAAATAACTATTTATTTTATTTCCTCAAGTGGGGGATCAAACCATAATAACCAGTTGATATTCTTTCCTTTCTCAAGTCTGTCAAGCAAAGATCACGTGTTCGTCCATAGGAACACGTGGCCGTATTCCGAGGCTCATGACTGAAACTTACGATACACGAATACTAGGAACACATGAACGATGTACAAGTGCATTTTGTATATTTGGTATTATTAAAATAAGAATATTATTTATATACTAAGAATTACTTATGACCTGTAGGGAGGAAGAAGGGGGCGATGTAAAAACTTTCTATTTATATTTTAAAAAATAAAATGAAGATATGACTTTCCCGTTATCGTCCTTACATGGTACGAAACGAAAAAAAATATTCATCAAACCATCATCAATGTCAATATGTGCGTAACGTCAAGTTCCTTATATGTTTTTTTCTAAAAGACAAATATTTAAAGATTGTCTCTTACAAAATAGGTGTAGGGGGATCACCTAACTGTGCATCACTCCTATAAATTTATTACATCTTGGTATTGCAAATCCAAAAATAATTTTAGCGAATAAAAGGCAGTACAACAGTGTGTTTTACCTGGTTTATTTTTTTTGTCGGATTAATTAAAATTTTAAAAAACAAATAAAAAAACAAACAAAACTATAAAACAACTAACTAACTAGAATGAATGAATAAAATAAATAAAACAACGGAGAAATAAGGAGAAAACGCACGAGCAAGCTACCAGGATAGCATAAAACAAAAATAATGTTTTCCATCAATGCCTCACACCACTTCATACTCGACGCAATACGGCTACACTCCACACTGACACGCGTGCTCGTAGCGTTGCAGTTAAAGTTGTAGCAGAACTTGCAATTTGCGTTGTTGTAATAGTCAGGAGATACGAAATATTATAAATATACTAAATTTACTAAACAAATAAAATTAATATTGCAAATTATTTATATATTATTATTTTTAGGTTTTTAATTTATTCTTTTATTAAATTAATTTACTAAAAAGTTCTTAATAGCTAGGGACCGGTCGCAACTTCACCCGCTTAAATAACACAATTATTTATTTAGTAATCTGAATTATTTTTCTATTATCATTTTAAGAACAATATATACATAGAACAACCAATTCAATATATATTTTTGTAGCAATTTCATCTGACAAAATACTTTAAATTAATATACTTTTTTATTTATGAAACGATTATAATAAAATAAACACCAACCAAACTTTAAGGAAAATTGGCGAAAATACAATAAATGTGAAAAGCATTTAATTAGGTTAACCCGTTTATCGTTGTTATATTTGTTGATCCGTTGATAATATAGTTACATGTAATACGTTCATACATTAGTATCGTTTATTTTGTTTGGTATATTTTTCATAATGCATGTTGGATTATTTTCTTTATATACAAAAGGAATCATAATAAGAAATTACGTAATTTATGTTAAGTTAAAGTGAGATAAATAGAATAGTTATTGTACTCATACTATGCAGAATACTATGCAGATCTCTTTACAGCTGCGCCAATAGAGAAAATCGAAATAAACCTTCCACTGCGCTATGTTCTCCTAGTATTACATCGGAATATGAGTCCTCGGTCGTTTTTTTTTTATTATATTTTTTTTCATCGTCGCTGTGGAACGCATAGCAACACATAGCAGGGTTGGCAAAGAGAACTTGGGAAACTAGTGTTATAAGAAAAGTTCCCACCAAGACCTGGTTATTTTTGCCTCAATTGCCGTCGGTTTCTCGAAGCATTTCGATATTGAGTGGCGAAACTTAACTCTGCGCCTTGCCTCGTTACCAGAGCGAGCGAAACGAAAATATTGAATATTTAATTCCCTCCCTCGAGTGGGATCGAACCCACAACCATCGCGTTTACAGTTAGTTGCACGTTTGTCCCCTGCACCACGGAAGCCTCGGGCTTTTTATTTGTTGAATAAACAAAAATATATAAAAACAGAAGTTAAATATTTTTTATGTTAGTTTTTATTTAATGTACTTATATATTTTACTTAAATATATTAAAATTTTGTATGGAATAATAATTTATTTATAAGAACGCTATTAGTGAGACGTAGACATTTTAATAAAAGAAATATTTATACAAAGTATCATAATTTTAATATAAAATGACATATTTAGACGTTGCAAAGACATCGTCTACACGTTTGACATGTCTACGTCCCTCCCATATCCGTAGAGATGAAGGGTCTACGAGTTTAACTAAATTGAGCTGACGAAAAAACTGTAAAGCAAGCAGCTCATAAAATTTTGGATGCTAAACCGGTGGGTGTCGCTATGAAAATATTAAGCATATTTTCAGTATGTGTAATTCGTATCTAAATATCATTTCCATAAAACTCGACTTACCAACAAAAATACCGAGTATAGTAGTTATAGTGGTAGTAGCTAATGAAAAAACAAAAAATAGGTGAACATAAGTAATGACGAAAACTTACGATACATTGACACTAAGAACGCATGACCGCTGTGTTTGTTTTTGTTGTTTTGTTTAGTGTGTTGTGAACTAGTTTCGCATAAGCCCATACAAATCACTTGGCGATAATCAAGTGTCATTAAAAATGTATATAATATTTATATTTCAATGATAGATCAAAAGATAAAAAAAGAAGAATAGATAGAGATGAACCTTAACTTTTTTATTTGTTTTATTTAACCTTTTAGTGGTTATATGTAACAGTTGGATACTACTATCGTTGGTCATTGGTTAATGTCAGATATATATAATAGTCGTCATACTTACTAAGCATGTCACGTTACGGATCCACCCATAGTGCTTATAAAAGACCTGAAAAACTCGAAGGAAAGCTTAAACATAGTTATTCTTTCCTAGTATTCTAATACTAGTATATCTATTTTATTTGTAATTATTATTAATACAACAATTAAGGAGCTAATTTTTCATACATATTTTTCTTATCTTAAATATTTTTGAATAACTATTATGTTATTTCTTTATTAAAATTTAGCTCTAGAGTCTATCAACTTTTTAATTATATTTTAGCTTACACATAGTAATAATTTCTTTTTCAAAAATTATAATGATAAATCTTATCAAAAACATAAATGTGTATGTATTGAATAATGCATTGTTCTCGACCTCGCTCACAAAAGAATCGGAGATCTATATGGATTATGGTTTCCTTTCTGTGGATATCATAAAAGCCGAGCTAGAAGTATAATAAATAACATGCAAATATGATGTAGTTGGTACGTAACAAAATTGGTGAGTCATATTTTGAGCTTGAATTATATGTATCCCCAGTGAACACAGAACTTGGCCCCCGTATAGATTTCCGTTTCTTTTTTCGATACGGACGACAACGACACATTTATTCAGTATTAAGCTTGGCTTTCATTTCTCGTATATACTACATATGTATTTGATGGGTTACATATGTAATTTACTAGTGTGACTTGCCTAATGAGCTCATCGCAATTTCAATTCATATACACAATTAACCACTCACAATATTTTTTTTTATTTTATCAGCAGCAAATGTTTAAAATATTTGCTTTGTACGCAAATAACAAACTTGGATGTTGAATTCGATAGACTACTTTTTATAGTTTTATAACCTACGATTATATATTTACGACCTCTTTGTACTTATTTAAAAAAGAAGATCCTTATTTCCTTTTTTAATACTGGCAAAAAACATTTCACTTTGGGTTATTAAATCGTAGAGGATAATTATTTATATAATTAATTACGTATCTTCATCTTCATAAATCTTCAGTGCGACTACTATGCCATAGCCGTTTTTAGTTCGAATGGCATATATATAAGTATAGATGCTAATCCGATCCGATTATAAATGTATTGAAGAGTTAAAACTGTAAGGTAACAGTGAGTTGTACCTTTTCATTTTCTTTTCTTCAGCAGCTACAGCATCCAATCTATGAAATACATGAAAGCATAGATACTTCATTTCTTCATTTAATTAGTCTTGGCTTGGCTTGGCAAGGTATAAAATACCCGCCCCCAAAAATTCTCGTAATATTATTATTACGACTGATTGGATATACAGAATCAACGTTCCGGCTCCCTTTATGCTTTTCAAGTTAACCAAATGATAGCGCGATCTAAAAGCGTTCAACGCCATCTATGAAAACGGTAATAAATTGTGGAGGAAGGAGGAGAAAACAAAAGCCTTTGAGGCACAACACATCACCATTATATTAAATAGAGAAAATAAACCTAATACTATCTAGTAATGAAATATTGATAAAACAAATAATATTTTAATTTGGTGCACTTTTTAAATGTTTTTTTGGCATTAATTATTGTTAATTACGTATAAATTTATAAATAATAAATACTAATCATTTTAAAAATATATATAATCAATTATATTAACAGTATAACAAAATTTATAGCGTTTTTAATTCAAGTATTCGTGCTACGAACAATCTCTACGAATTTAATAACTCGCGTAGCTACAAGCAACATAATATTGCGTAACATTAACAAAAAAATACTTTTTTCTTTATAAAATAATATAAGCGATTGAGGTAACTTTCAACAAAACATATTTTTAATGTAATTATATCTAAATACAGCTAATAATATGCTTCACGAGTACACTAAACATTATACTTTCTAGCTTTGCTTTGATTTTTACTTTAACTTGATTACCGGTAAATATAAATAATTATTATGAGATTAAGGTATTTGAACACATAACGGTCGCATTAGTTCAGGTTTCAATAGATATTAATAATTATTACGTATGTATATATTATGTATGTTTGATTTGTTGCCTTTTCTTAATCATTGCTTATTATATCAAGACTGAAGAAAAAAGCTATTTTTTTGTCCTGTATGTGATGTGTCGCTTCAATATTCTGCTTTTATTCGTTGTTTTAAAATATTCAACGCCATCTATGATGATTACTATATTTTAAATTTCTACTGATATTAAATGATATTATTATATAGCACTAATTATAGTTAGTTTATTTGTATGATGTATGTTATTATTCTGACTTGCATTATATTTTATTTATATTGTAAATTGGTAAATATATTTTATTGCTTCAACAGAAACATTATCTCTTATAATGATGTTAATTCAAGACAACAGTTATGTCCTAATTGAAAAGCAAATTTATAATATATTCCATAACAATAATATTTTTACTTATAAGTTACCGCGTAGTTGCTAGGTAGCAATATAAAGTTGCAGTAGTAGTATTTTTATCTAATAAATGGAAAACAAAGACGCTCTGTATATCTGAGAAGCATTCTTAAAGCTCATTAAATAAGCAGGAATCTTATGGGACTAGCTATTCATATTGAAAGTAAATTATAATAGATCTAATATTTTGTGTATATAATGTCTAATATTTTGTGTATATTTCTAGGAGTCAGAGGCTTGTATTGTATTGTACTGTTTTGTAATATATGTTTTTTTGTATCTCATTGTAAGCAAAACTTCATGTTTTTTATGAGAATAAATTATTTAAACTTGAAAGTACATGAAATATGTACATTTTGCTGTACAGGCTTATTTAGAAAATATTAAATAGAAAGGAGGTCACTTAATCTTACCAATCAATAGTCATGAAGTATATAATGTTTTCAATTTCTCACTTTGGTGACGACATAATGCGCGGCGTTGAGTTCCGCAACTCAACACCCAATGCCTTAAGAATATTTTCGAGTGTTTAACGGGCACGGAGTATCATAACACTAGTAACGCATTTTCACTCTGCTTACCCTACTATATGCGGTATAAAGCGTGAAGCTAAAAAAAATAAAAAGAGATAGAAGCAAAAACAAACGTATGCATCGTGTAGTGCATTCTATGTCCATTTTGTAAATTGTTGTAAATTTTTAAAAGGGTAGAACTCATAATATCCTATGATTATTCATTGGACAGTTATTATTAACTGTATAATTTTTGATATTTAGATTATATACAAAATTTCTAGAACCAAATTATTTATATCTTTCTTTATAAGCATATGTTTACTTTTACAATTGGTTTACTCTTTTTAATATAGAACTCTTAATACCTAGAAAGTGTTACCTGGCCCTGTGGCGCAACGGATAACGCGTCTGACTACGGATCAGAAGATTCCAGGT
>DWAO01006580.1:0-10814 GCA_018230605.1 Heliconius congener
AGTTATTGATTGTCAAAGAATTTATAAAGAAATTGTGGCTTATGATCTTTCTTTTGTGTATTATTCTATATGATTTCGTCGCAGTCTTGAGGTTATGGCACGTGGTTAAAAATGAAAAAGCAGTTTGGGGCTAGTTGACTAAAGTATAATGGGGTTAGTTGACCGTCTGGTCAATCAGCCCCATAATATTATGGATATTGCACATATAAAATAAAATAGGTTTTTTTGAAATTTTATCCAAACAAAACAACAAGAAAACAAAGAAGCCAAAGACGGATTGTCGGATTGTCTATAGGAACTGAAAAAGAAAGAAGAAAAGTGATGAGGATGAAACATTTTATTTGGAATGCGCTGAATGGTATAGCTCTAGTATCGAAGGAGAAGAATGGATTCAATGTACTGCTTACAAGTTGTGGGCACACACAACATTTGTAAACAATACAATGTTCGGGTGTGTTTTTTATTTAATTTCCTTGTAGATTTTACCATTGCATCTTCATAGGTCAAGTTACCCCAGTGTTATGTTCAACCAACCCCACGTATGGGGTAGGTTGACCAGTTTTTTCTATTGTACAAGAACTGCCCTGTACTCTATATCATAATCAATAAGGTACTTTATTCCATATTTTTCCAAAGCTTAATAGTAAATCTATTAACTGAATCTATTTTAAAATAAATATACTCAAGAGAATTAAAAATAGAAACGTTTAAGCTGAAACTTGGTCAACCAACCCCGGTCTCCCCTACTGTTTATGATGGCAGGCAGTACGGAGACGACGCGATGGTGTAAGAATTTGGAAAGTAAGTCAAAAAGATCGTACCGTATCGTGGTGCATTGAAAAAATATATATATTAAATTTGAATACGCCACTGTATAAAAATCTATATTTATTGTACCACACAATAATTCATTAATATTTTCATTAAAACTCCGATTAATCTCTTGTTAAGATTTATTAAGTCATTTCATTGTAAAACAAATATGAAATATAAACTAATTGATCAAAATAGTTTTGTTGTTTCCATGTCCATGTTTCATTAGGCTAATATTGACATGAATGTAAACGCGCAGCTGTGGGTTTGATTTCCACTGGGAGGATATTTTTAAAATTTTTTTTGAGTAAAAACAAAAGACATTTGTTTATTTCATACAGTAAGAAAAGCTCTCAATTGCTAGTTAAGGAAGCTATGAAGTTGGTTTAATTTTGTCGTCAGTAATCGTCATACAAATATGTAAAAAAATATTAATAATTATTTTTTTTATCAAAACAGTGTTTTCGGCTTATGTCCAAAACCAAAATTCAACAAGAAAAATTTAAACAAAAATGTTTACCGCTTTGTTTATCACACTTTATGCTTAATCAAAACGTGAAAGTGCCACACTCAGAGATGATAATTATTGTTTAACTAATATTAACTCCAGTTAAAATATATAGATATGTTTAATTTATAGTTTGTAAATAAGTAGGTCAAAGAGATTAAGTATCATTTGAATTGAATTATCACTGATTACGCAGAGTAATCATTATTTACAAATTTATAATACAAAGCAGATGCTAAATGCAAACTCACTTTTTTGCGATAAACAACATCTATTTTTATTTAACATCTATTTGCTTTTGTTAATTCGAATACTTTTTACTTCATTTATATTAAAAGTAATAATGAATGGTTAGATGCATAACACGCCGAACACTAAGGCCGGTCGTGCCTCTCTATCGATTGTTCTCCGCTCTCGCTTACACACTCGGTTCAGGAGGAACGTGACAATGAGTAATTCTTTTTCGTCTGAGCAGGCAGCGTTCGTTATTTTTTAAAGAGTTATCCAGAAAAAAATTGATTAAAATCAAATTTTGTCGTCAATTGCTTTAAAAAATTCACAACTTTTAATTTTCTAAATATTGTGTGATAAGTTGCAGAATAAGGAAATATATTTAAATATGCAAATATACAAATGTTTATTTGAGATTTGAGATAGGTTGTGAGTTTGATACCCACTAGAGGAAAACAAATATTTAATGTTTTCAATTCTTCGCTCTCGTGTTGAGGTAAAGCGCGGGGTTAAGTTAAGTTGCGGCCACTCAAGACGCCATGCCTCAAAAATGGGCAGTCAATGGAGAACCGAGTGTTTTATTACAAGGGTCCCTTTGCCTACCGTGCTGTGAGCGGGATACACCGTGAAGCAAAATAAATATAATATATTCTTTTTCCGTCATAAACTTATTCATCATTATACGTAATTGTAAGTCATAAAGTTAAATGCACGCTTACCTAGAGTATCGTAGGTCAAAAACCCGGCATCTAGGGCACGGTTTTATTGTTGCCTGTCCTCGGACAAGTGGAAGCTAAATATTTATGGCTCCAATATCGTGATTAATATGTATCCTATATTATGTAGGCGAACGGTATCTAGTGTTTGAATGCGGGGTTGGCTTATTATATGGGTTAATGTTTTTGTTGTCGTTGATGAAGTAGGGAAATAAATAAATTAAGGATTTTTTTTGTTTTATATTAATTATTTTAATGTAATAAATGTGACAAATGTGCGGCGTTAGGCTCCGAAATTCCATTCTGTTTTCTTTTAATTAAATAGTTAAAAAAAAGAATTACACTGAAATTCATAATTTCATTTTAAATTTGTATATACTTTTCTGGTGTGTCTAACAAAACTAAGCCACATTACAAAACAGCGTTAAACGCCATAAACAACGCCACACAATCCAACTTTCCATTATATTTATTATACAAAGCGTAGGTACACTCGCAACATAAACACAAAGTTCACTTTTGATGTCGTAACTCCTGTCAAATTACAGGGGACAGTAATGTGCCTAATTCTAGTGAATACTGTGCGCAGGAGTTTTCTATTAGTAAATGTGGTTTTACATTGCTGTTCCATTATGGATGATAGCGGTCTTATTTTTTTTTTCTTAGTAAAAAATATATTTTTAATTTCTATGTGATATATTTATTGTTAGCAGCTTCTAATGTGTGTATTTTAGAACTAAGAAGTGATTGACTATGTTATTGTCTTTTTAGGATGGTGTCGTTTGTTAGGATTGCACATTGGTATCTTATTGGGAGAAAAAAAAAATAAATAACAAAAACAAACTACTATTATATTAAAACAAACTAATATTATATTAAAACAAACTAATATTATATTATATTATTAGAAACATCTAATTGGGTGGCAGAAGAAAAAAAATGCAGCAAGTGGTTAAGCATTAAAAGGTGGTGAGGTGAGGCGGTGAAAAACATTTTGGCTTTTTCATATTATTTTTTTATTAAATATTATATTATTATTCGATTCTGTATAAATCATCTGTGAATGTTAAATATATACATTTCTTGCGTTTCCCATTGCACAACAAGTTGTAGTAGTACAATTACAGAGCTATTTTCACTCTTGATTTTAAAGGATCCAGGTTCAAATCCTCTTAATTTTTAAACTTAAATCGCTCTCTTCTCCACAGCGTCCTATACCCGCGATATTGCTCTCTAGGACAACATTCCTGCTCAGACCGCAGCCACACGCGCGCCTGAATTAATCACAATTATGTGACAGAGTGTGATTGTGATAGAAGGATGCGCCTTGCACGAGGGAACGAGTGTCGTAATGCACTTTTACTGCATTATGTTAGTGTCATAGGTTTTACTTGAATATTTATTGTGGGCTGGGATGAGAATTTTAATGTTTTATCGAAGGTTTACTTAGATTGCTCTCAGGATACGCAAGTTATATTTGATATCTTTGAGGCCAGTCGTGGCACAAAGGCACACAAGTGGCTGACTGGTTGTGAATTCGATCCCCATTCGAGGAAATGAAATATTTATTTAAATTTATATTTTGGTGTATGTTGTATGTGGTGTCGTGGATAGCGCGGCGTTACCACGCCACTCAATATGCAATGTCTCCAAAATTCGTCACTCGCATTCCGTTTTGTGTAATCTTTATAAGAATTAACGAAATATTTTTATACTATCGATTTGCTTAAATAAGCCATGGTATTACATTGAAGTAACAAGCCAACAGTAAAAATATAACAAGCCAACAATAAAAACATAACAGTAAAAATATTTAAATGGACGGAAGATCAAAAAAAATAAGTAAATTCTCTCTAAAAAAATAAATAAAATCTCTGACTGCCCTACAAACCATATAAAAAAAGGGAAGATAAGAAATCCCAATATAATAATAATACTTTTATATTATAACTATATTGTGTTTTTAATATATTCTAGATCTGAGTCCAGTCGTGGCGCAGGGGCACAAAGTGTGACTGTAAAATCGTCTGGTTGTGTCGATCCCCACTCGAGAAAATGAAATATTTATTTACATTCAAATTTTCATTTCTTCGCCCTGAAACCGCGGCGTTGAGTTCTGCCACTCAGCACACAATATCTCCAGAACTCGGCGGAAAGTGGGGAACGGAGTGTTATAACACTAGGTTCCGTTGCTGATTGCGGTATACAGCGGGAAGCTGACTTAATTTAATATATTCTACTCATACTTTCAAATATCAAAAATTTCAACGATTTCTCATTTTCCATCTATGTCTTATAGAATTCCACTAGTCACAATTACAACCAAAACTGCCATGTATAGATAACAATAGGCTCTCATTGTTCGATAACGTCTGTACGTACTCGTATGTAATGAGGTACCGCGGTGGTCCAGCTAATATTTCACGTCCCGGCAATCGCAATATAAGATTGTGGTGTGTCATATTAAACTTAAATACTATTATTTCTATTGAAATTTGAGATTAATCATTTTCGTATATTTAATGTGACGTTATATTTTGAGCCCTGTCGTGGCGCAGGTCTATAAAGGTTCGATTTCCACTCGAAATAATTATTAATATAATATTTAATATTTTCTTTCTATTGCTCTGGCGTCGAGGTAAAGCGTGACGTGAGAATATATTATAAATAACCAATGCCTCTTATATATTATAAATGCCGAAAAGCAGGGAGGAAAGGGATTATTTATTTTTATTTTATTTTTAGCAGCCTAGTAATATATTCAGTTTCTCACTAACAGGTCCACTATGATATGCGTTTTGAGAGGCAGAAGTAAACGCCGCGCTCTAAATATTTTTTACCACAAAAGGGACTCAAACTTAAATCTAACATATATGGACAATTGACCAATTGGTTTTTGTCTACTAATACGTAATTTCTTTAAAAGGTGTATAGTATTTCTTACAACAAAGTAAGTATATGTATAATAAAAACAAAATGTCGATTCCCACTTAAAGAAATGAAATATTTAATATTTTCATTTCTTCGTTCTGGTTTCGAGGCGCGTTGAGTTCGGCCACTCAACAGGCAACGCTTCGAACGGCGTAGGGGCAAAGGAAGTGTCTAACCATTAGGTTCCCTCTGCCCACCCTATTCGTGGGATACAGCGAGAAGCAGACAAAAAAATGACATATAAATCTACAAAATTTAAATATAATCATCTATTAGTAATTTCTCTCTTAATTATACAGTGTACAAATTATAAACAACCAGGTCTAGCCCACGCCGATCACGTTATCATTAACGCGAGCATTGCTGAAATAAATGTTCCACTATAGAATTATCCGCAATATCCGTGTTCGAGATATTATATCATCGTAGGGCTAGGTGCAACCCGTGTTAGGTGTGGGGCACACTAGGTTCGAGAAAGCTCCTTATTATATTATATTAACAGAAATACTGTTGGCACAGCCTTATTTTGGTATAAATACAACTCTTGAGATATTATGATATTTTTGCCAGCCTACATCAGTATGATCACTAGTTATTTATAATTTTTTTAAAGAATAATAGTAATAATTAAAAAAGAGCGTTTACGGAATTGAATTTCGCCACTCAGCACCCAATGTCTCAACTATTCGGCGGAAAGCGTGGAACGTAAATTTGGTTAATGGGAATGGAATATCTTAACGACAGGTTCCAAAGGTTCCATCTGCTACTTGCGTGCATCTTTTCCAGCTATGTGCGTGATACAGCGTGAATCTGATCTGAATTTATTAATTCAAACACAGTGTACCCAAAACCTCTATATAGATAATACACTAACACGTAGATAACAATGCGCCTCCCGGGCTGGATTGTTGCAAGGATTTCATTAGCGCACGCGGAACCGTGATTCATCTAAGATGTGGGTCATGCGGAATGATTTTACATTCTCCTTTACTATATCGTGATTATAATTATAATGTGAATATGATTTGCATATTGTAATGGATGAATGTGTGTGTTTGTTTATTGGTTTTTGTTTGGTTTGTCTTATATGGAAGTAAATGTCTGTGCAATGGTGTCTAGTTAAGGAAAATGTGATGTTAAGTTAAAAAAGGCTATTCGCTTCTTAGAAGAGAAAGAGAAGAAGAAGAGGGTGCAAAATAATATTTTGATATTATACATTTTGGGTGCAATAAAATACAATGACTTGATGTCAATTCTCAAAACAAATTTAATTGGTAAATGACGTGTGTAAGATTGTTTATTTTTTTACTTTTCATATCGTTTTAATTGTGGATTCGATTTCCACTCGGGGGAATTAAGCTCATAGGTGGGGATAGGGTGCTCCTAATAGTAAGTATGCCAAAACTAATGAACAGATCTGTTTGAAACCTTACAGTAATATAATTTATACATCAGAATAACACAGGCTACAATTTATATAAAGATTTTAAATGAAACTATTGTAATATTTAAAATGTGTAATAATCGTGAAAATCAAAGAACTTATTATATAAAGATTTTGTAAAATATAACAATAACTTTAAACGGGCGAAGCCGCGTGTGGGCAGCTAGTATGTTATATAAGGTACACCGTGTACGTAGTCATATTTATCTCAGAGCACTTCATTAAACATTACAACTCATTTACTTCTACAGTTCAAAATTGCATGTCAATCGTTTATCTACAGATTATCCGTTTTGCTACCACAGTTTACTATAGTACAACAAATTTAATGTAAATCTTATTTTTAGTGATATAAGATGCAATTTTGAATATTTTCTTGTTTTCTAATGTTTTGGTTAACTTTGTAAGCTGAGCTTGGTATCCCTTGACGTTTATATTTATAGGCGCTAGCGCAGAGCGTCCAAACACGGGAACTCGGCGCGAATGTGACCTAAATGTGAATCGTGCGGTTTGTAAGGTGCGAATTTTTATATTAAATTTGCTTGAAAATATAGTAAAATATTGAATTTATATAGAATAAGCCATTGTGGCCAGAGTCAGTCTGGTAGTGGGATGGTTGTGATTCTCACTCGGAGAAAATAATTATTTTCAATTTCCCGCTGTGGTATTGTTTTCTGATTATCACTTGAATTTACAAAAAAATTATAATTATCTATAAAAGATGGCTTTATTTTATATATTTGTCTATTCCGCGTAAGTCTCCTAAACTAAACTCCGTTTTTACTCCATATCTGGAATTCAAAACGTTGGAACTCAATACCGCTACCAACCAATATTATCAAAATTGTTTAAGTTAGAATTTTGTAATAAAAAATATTTCAAGTAATTTTCACCATTAAGTAATTCGTTCAATTTACTTTATTTATTTTAATAAGCAAACATATATCCTGCCTCCATGCAATTCAGAAATGGAGAGTCCTAACGATGGGTTCCCAGGTTCCCTCTGCTTACCCAGATACAGCGTGTAGCTAAACAAATAACATAATAACTATATTATACCTCAGTAATCAACCCAGCAAGCCCGCACTCTCGCTACAGGCGATCACGAGCGTCGTGTACACTTATTAACGCTACAGGGGCGATATATCACACCGCGTATGCCGACGCCGCTAGGTTTCATGCTCAGTGGATATGGTTTTTTTTTCTAGTTGTTTATTATGTTTTTTTTTTATCAGCTTCACGGTGTATCCCGCACGCATCAGCGTGGGCAGAGGGAACCTAGTGTTAAGACACTTAGTTATCCATTTACCGCCGCATTTTGGACGCAATGCGTGTTGAGTGGTGGAACTCTATGCTGCGCTTTACTTCGACACCAGAGCGAAGAAATGGAAGTACAAATTTAAATAAATATTTCATTACCTCGAGTGGGGGGTTTTTATAATATATCATATTTTTTAAAAAGTAAGCAGCTCTATTCTTTTTCCTACATAAACTGTTAGACAGAAGGTATCTAGTGTTAAGACACTCCGTTAACCACTTTCTTTCCGAATTCAAGGCATTGCGTTTTAACTGGCGTAAGTCAACGCCGCACTTTGTCATGTTATCAGAATAAGGAAATGGAAATAGTATCTACACTCCTCCGAGTGCGAATCGAGCCCACAACATGCTTACAATCAGACGCTGCCGCCGAGACAGTCCTCGAATTTACACTTGTTTGTTAAAAAAAAAAATGTTTCCTATCTTCCTACTTAAAAGTTTCTAAACTGGTCACTTGGGTTTGATTGAAGTCACGATCCTGGAGGATATCTTACTCTGTGGTTTCTATTATTTTCTCTTTCTTTTCCTTTAATAACAAAACATATATGCGATATATAACATTTTAGCTTCACGCTGTATTGTAAATATAGCAAGACAGCAGAGTGAACCTGGGTACCTACACTAGGTTCAAAAGAAATTACATTACATTAAAACATATTAAATAATAAAAAAAATACAACCATAGATTTTATTTTCTTGCAAGAAAATGTTATTATAACTCATATAATTATGTGTTGAGTGGCAAAACGAACAAGTTAAAATAATTTAAATATAATCAATCCCCCGACGGGAAATTGAACCTACAACCATCGCATTAACAGTATGCGCTGTACCACTGCGTCACAATGGTTTCTTTATAATTTCTCAAAAAACAGAAACAAAAACTAAACAATTTAAATTACCCGAAAACACAATATTTTACAGCTAACAATTCCTTTCTTAACAACTATTATGGCACTGTATCGTAACGTAAGTAGGAAGTGATTTATTTAGAACCAGCACGGACCATATATCTGACGGTCGTGGCTCTGACCATTTACAGGCTGATTGTGTGGTCAGTATGAGCTATTGACTACGGACTACGGACCACGGACCATGGGATAAACCGTGCGGCGCTTTTAACTAGATCGCTGTGCAATTTGTTGTGTACTTACTTGTCTTTTATTAAACGTTTTTTTAAAATGTTATAAAAATTTGTTGTAGCTTTTTGTTGTTTTTTTAATTATTATTATTTATTGAGAAATGTTTAGAGGCATTTAAAAGGATTAGTAGATTTTGTTAGGATGTTTTTAAAAAATCTTATCGAAATAAATATGCTTTTTGTATCGTTTTTGTATGAATTTTTTAGATTTTTTAAATTTTTTAATAATCATGTACATTTCGCGTAGTCAACAGTAAAGTCACTCCATTCTCCACTTGCATCCGGAATTTAATTTTCTCCCCTAAGTTGTTGTATTGTGAAACCCATCTAAAATGCCAGTATTGTGAATGCAGGTAGACACTTTCTTCGAAAAAAAAAATGGCAAATTGTCCTAGGGTCTCTTAAGACATTGTATTTCCTCTCTCCGCCCTTTGAGTGGCTTTGTCTTACAACCAGAAACGATAATAATATAATCTCCCGAGTAGAAATCGAACCCACAACCCACAAGGCCTCAACATAATAATAATAATAAGATTTATATTACAAATTATTATATTCAAACACGGTAAGATCAAAAACACCAGCACAGCCACAATCATACATAAATATTCATACATAAAACACAATATATTTATATATCACAAATCACGATTTTGACACAATGTATATTAGACTGCAGCATGGCTAATATGATCTAGAACAGCAGGTTGATAACCAGGCTGGGGGCGCGCGCGCATTCGACGTGACTGGTTGCCGTTTTCATTAAAATACCTCCCGCTACTACCTATTATATGCGTCTAATACCGGCATATGGCATATTATTGTTGTATTGTTTGTGTGTTTCATCGATTTGATATAGGGAATTAAATGTGAGGTCGTGGAAGTACAATGTCTGATTGCAAACGGTGGTTGTGTGTTCGATTCACACTCGGAGCAATGAGTTTCCATTGTTTTGTTTATCTTTGGGAATAAGACAAACTGCGGCGTTCAGTTACACCATTCAACGCGCAATGCCGAGTGAATATACTTATTGTAGCTTATTTTTAAACAGTTTTTTCCTATAAAACGTGAAAGTGTGAAATGGAGTGTTAGAGTCTACCTGTGAACACGTTGGTTGTAGGTTCGGATTCCCCTCGGAAGAATAATTGCATTCAAATTATTTGCAGTTCTGGTAAACGTGCTTTGTTTAGACTTTAGAGCCTTAAATGATATAGATAATTTGGCAGAAAGTGGAGAACGAAATGTCTTAGCACCAGGATCCGCCTGCCTACAGTATTATATGGAAAAAAGAGTGAACCTGCTTTTTTATTATATACCAAATAAGCATGTATATAACCAATAATAATTAGCTAGTCTTTTAGAACAAAGTATTTAGAATATAGCGTACCAACTACTAGCGTGCTAAACGCACATTAAAGTTTAGAAACGGTCACTTTCAGTACCTAATACTAGTTCGACTAACTTAATTAGATTACTGGTAAATTGAATTAATATGAACATACGTAAGGATTTGAAGAAATTAAATTAATTTGAAAATGTTTTTCTTTTTTAATAAGTAAAAGTTGTAATATCTGGTGTTATGGTGCAAAATATAAAATTTATTTTTTACCTTCTTCAAGTGTTATTCCACAATTCAAATGAAAGTCTATAACTTAACTTAACTTAACTTAGCTTCACGCTTTATCACTAGCGGGGTAGTCAGAGAGAACGGAG
>DWAO01006581.1:0-10814 GCA_018230605.1 Heliconius congener
GTTCCCTCTGCTTACCCTGCTGTGTGCGGGATACAGCGTGAAGCTGATTTAATTTGTTTTATATTTCACCAAATAGAAATCTAACTCACAAGCATCACATACCGTCATCATCTCAGAAAATGGACAATGGACTATATATATTACGCGAATCGTCTGTCTGCGTTTTAAAATAGGGGTATATCCCCTACTTTAAGTATAAAAATAAAAAACTCTACATAAGACTTAATTTCATTTCACTAAGTTCTACGAAACAAGTTGTTTTTTATACCAATTTTGCAGTACGTGACTAAACTCCAAATGTGTGTTTGTTCAGAGATGGAAATCGTGCCCGAGGGAAAAAACTTCCGATTGGTAACCGAAGACGAGCTCCCAGCGGTGGCCGATCACTTAGTGCAATATATGCCTGAATCTTTAAAGGTAAATAAACATATCTTATAAAATCCAAATGGAAAATCAGCAAAATGTTGTTCACAAATCATTAATTAATTTAATAATCACAAATAAACTTTTATTATCTTATTTCCGAAATAAATACAATACAAAAAATACATCATAACTTAATTACAATGAAGGCAACAAATAAAAAAAAACGTATTTAACGTTATTTTTTTTAAAGTTCAATAAACTTAGATCGCTGTAAAGATTACAATACTCTGAACATAGCATTAATACGGCTTCTCCGTAATATTGATTTCAGAAATGGAGCCAAAATTTCTTGGCGTCTAGCCAATTAATATTCCAGTAACAATATGTTTCAGTTAAATATTAATATTAAATATTTTTTATGTTATGCACTGTCTACGCCGCTACGAATGTAACGTATGCGGCATGCCTAATGCACATACATACAACAATAAGATCCACCGACAGCGCTATAATATTATCATACTGTAACTTTTGTATAGAAATAATAATAAAAATATATATATTTTTATCAATTATTAGAAAATTATTCTACAACAATTGGTCGCGGGCAAATATTAATTAATAGAACCAAATCGATTTTCACATTGAACGTGTTTTCGTGTCCTTTGCAAATTGAACGCACTCTGCCTTTATCCGTTAGACCGTTAAATTAAGGTAACCTGTACCCATTCTCTCTAAAATCATTAGGTACATGCATATTTTGACTGAAAATTTTAATTATATATAAAATAATAACTCTTAATTTTTAATAATATAAAAAATATTAGTATATACATAGTAAATAACGTAATTAAGGTAAATGCTTGGTATAAAGGTAAAATTATTAACGGATTTCTTTCTAAAATAATTTATTTGTTTATTTCAAGTTTCACCAAACGATTCAAACATATCTAAACAACAAGGTGTGGGACTTCCATTTTTATGTAGCGAAAAATTGGCCAGAGGATCCGATTTGTCTACATTTTCCTGGTTGTACTAGTACGGTAAGACATCTTTTCTATATTTTAATTATTTATTTTGCTTTAACATAACTTAAGATAATAAGAAAATATACTTAAATGATATTTAATGAAATTCAACTTTTTCTTATAAGCTTTTGTAAAAAATTACCAAGCAAGCGTCTCCAACCCGAGCGTCTTGAGTAGTCTCGACATAAGTGATACGTTTTTCAAAGTATGTAATTTAAAATTTTCAGAGCGGCTTTGTAACCACAATGAAAACAAACAAGGTCAGAAATAAAAAATAAACACAAAGCACTGTAATATCAAAATTTTCTTTGCGGATTTTTCATTCGTTTTTTGCAAGATGTAATTTCAAGGCATTCCATTAATGAAATAACGCCACACGTTAAACGCTCAGCAATTAGTGACTGTGCATTTCTGTTCTAGTTAATATATACACGAAACTCCGTGTTTAACATGTGATACACATAAATGTTAGAAATAGAAGTTTTTTTTTTAAATATCCTATACTGTTTGCAAAATCATATAACAATATTGTAGTTTGTAGTGTAATATTAATTTTAATAGGATAAGAAACATAATGTTAGCATTAAAAGTACTATTTATTTTTTTATTTTCAGCCAAACAGTCATACTTATGAGAGTGTGACGATATTCTGTCCGTCGGAGCGCGCTGAGCTGGTCGATCTGTTGACCTCTGAAGACATTCTGCTTGATCTCACTCAACCATTGTACCTGAACTTTACGCACGAAGCGATCGTGCAACGTTTTGAGAAGCGCTATGAAGCCCACGACAAAATTACTGGAGATGTATACGTGTGTGATAATCCACCCGAAGAAATCAATACTGATGAGTAAGATCTAAATTTATTTATTTGATCTGAAAAATTATATAAGCTTTGAAAGTTTTTATATTTGAGACATTTCCGTAACTTGTTTTTAAGTTAAGTTGTTGTAATGTTAGTATTAAATAAAGCAGGTCCATACGGATCCGTTTCTTTTTATAATGACTTCGTTAAATTTGACTATCAACCAAATATAGGGTAAAAAAGTGAAAATTAATCTTAAATTTCTCTGTGCGCGCCTGCGAATAAAAATATCGCAGCGGATTGCTGCGGCTCTCGGGTCGCAACCATAAGTCGTACATAATATTATGATATATCTATTGTATAATTTGATGTATAAGTAATTAATTATTTACAGACTGCCACCGGACGTGGAGTTAGTTCGCCTGCAGCCAGAGCACATGAAGGCAGTTCACGACTTGTATCCAGCTAGCGACATCGAGTGCAGGGAGGTGTTTGAAAAGCTGGTCGCTGAACTACCCGCTTACGGCATATTCGTGGAGGGACAACTCGCGGCTTGGATGGTACAGTCGTACTACGGCGCCATGTTCTCAATGCAGACGCGGCCAGAGTTCCGTAGGAAAGGCTACGGAATATTCCTGGCGAGGCGCCTCACCAAGGAGGTCGCCGCTCGTGGCTATAAGCCCTTCGTCGTGATTCGTCCGGAAAACGACGCGTCCCGTTCCCTCTATTCAAAGCTCGGCTTCGAAAAACGTTTTCGAACTGTTCGCGCCGTTTTGCGTCCTCGCTAACGCGTAAAGTTGATCACTAGCAGATTTTATTTTTTTAAGACTTTTGAAATAAAAAATCAATTTAGCTTGCGATCTTTGATCGTTTAGAAAATTTTAGTAGTAGCTAAGGTGGAGCGGCTCGTGCTTTCGGTCTGCGTGTGATATTATTTTGTTTTTACAAAACGTTATAGTAAATTTGATGTAGACGCCGGTGAAGATATGATCTTAACTCGTGAAATAGATAATGAATTAATTTAGCAATTGGATATTGTGGGATTTTGGATAACTATTATTTTATCGATGGTAACTAGTGGCAGATTCGAAAGCTGTAGTCGTTCGCTGCGTTCTAGCGCCAGCCTAGTATCAATTTCAATGGCGCTAATTTGTCAAGAATTCCGAACTTCTTAAGCCACATTATCAAATAACGCTTTCACAATATAGATTTTCAGTTCGCTTGGCCTTCTCTCCTCACTAACGCTCAATTTTTTATTACTAGACAAAATATAGAGAGTAATTTATGGGATTTCAACTTCTTGACAAGTTAGCTTCTCAAGTGTCTCATTTAGGCGAACGCTTCATTACCACTCGTTGATCGAGCGGAACTATTCTGTCTCATGGTTAATGAAATTTTGGGACCCGTTATAATCTGTGTGATAAACAAAACGTATTCCTAACATGTAATACCATACGACTTAAGTCTTTGCCAAATAAAACGGTATCCGTTACAGTACAGTCGACACGTCGTGGCCGCCTTGAAAATAGATTTTCTGAACTTATGCACATTGTTCACTCGAGAAGAAAATATTCAAAGTAAGAAAAATCCTAAAATCAAAACTGCGCAGCCGTTACAGTACAGCTAACTACAAGGCGGCCACGACTTGTTGATCGTACTGTACGTACAAGACTGTCCACATGAGAAAGAATGTTACCGAATATACTCGAGCTGCACAATTCAAAGATATAAGCACCATTAATGTTCATCTGACGCTAGAAATACGATTTCTATAAACAATAAGGGCTATAATTTTTTTTAATACAACCTACGAGATTATTTTTGCCATAAAATTCAGGTGGAATTATACATTCGTCTCAATATAGTAGGTTTTGATAGATTTTGATAAAAACATACATAGAGGAAGAATCACATATTTTATTTATCTTATACTTTTGCTATGTTTTTGATATGACAAAAGGATATTGAAAGGCTGGAATAAGTATTGAAAGATAATGTGAAGCGTTTTATACATAGTATTTCAATAAAATTGTCGCCTATTATAGATAAACTGTGTTTTTGATAACCAGTTTTCGTTTAATATGACTTTTGTAGTACTCTGTTTTTATAAAACATAGAGCATTGATGGGTAACGCGAAGAAATGAATAAAAATTTGATACGAAAAGTAGATAGGTAGGTATTTTAATATGGGGAACTATTTTACAATTATATATCGGCGTAGTCTATTAAAGTTTGTATCCAAAGTATACCTGCGATTGTAAAATATATTATTTAATAATAATTTTTTTAATGTACCTAATGTTTATCATATTTAGTTCTACTTATACTTTTATTAGCTTTATATTACGTTTAGTTTATTATTATAATGAGGACTTGTCTTCCTAAGACTGTATCATCGGACAGGCGTGGGTGTAAAGCTGGCTAAAAACTATGAAAGTTCATGATCGTTTCATAGTATTGTATGTTAAATCAATAAATAGGTGTATTAATTTTACTCTTTTGAGACATTCAAAAAGCACTCATTAAAACTGGCACATAGCTTAAATAAAATCGGCATTCAATCAAATTTTGCTCAAAATTTCCGAGCTTCCACCTTCATTGAATTGTGTACGTAAATTCGAATAAAATGCAAATGCCAAAGTTAAATTTTAAAAATAAAAACATTTTTACCTTAATTACTTATTAAAAGTAACAAAAGTAAATCCTAGGATAATTAACAGTTTAATAAATATTACCTATGAACATAAAATAAATCATTACGTACCTTTTTTTTTCAAATAAGTGAACGGGTGCAAATTGTAGAGCCGCCATTGCAGGAGTGACGCAAGAAAGTATGTCAAATAAAAAGACGCCTAGTACTTTTATAATAATATACAACTAAAATATCATTTTCAAGCTCTTAAAACGTCAATGTCACATAATGCACCGTCAACTTATTTAAAAAAAAAGTGGCCATTATAAACATGCAATCATGCTAAAAGCTTTCCCACACTCCTACTCTCTGTAGGTACATACGATTAAGTAGTTCGAAAAATTTCTTGAAATTATTAATTGTAAGAACAGTTTATTGAACACTTTCCCTTGCCTAAAAAAACAATGGAGTTATCAGGACACGTCTCCGTCCTAGACACTGCAGTTGACGCAAAATGTAATCGCAACATATTTTAAAACAATATTTAATAACTTCTGCAGCTACACAAATAATGTAGTGTCCGTTCTGTATTATTTATCACATTTACCTTGCAAAGGTATCAAGAAATTAATAAAATTATATATTATATCTTCGTTGTTTTATTCTTTCCTGAGATATTACCTATCAATGTACCTAAACGTTTTTTAATACTGTATTTATACAAAATAAAAACAGAGGTCGTTGTGACGCACTGGCACAACCTTTGAATGTAATCGCGTCGATTTTGGGTTCGATTCCCACTCGGGGGAATGGATTGTTGAATATTTTAATTTCCTCAAATATCTCGAAAATCGATGGAGAGTGAGTGAGATGGATGTAGATAACAGGTATCGCTACCGGTAACAGGGCTAACGGAGCCTTAGCTCTTATTGATGAGTCGGTACAGCTCAGCACGTTTGGCCGTACACAATGTAGTGTTTGGTACCTGACGCTGTCATACGGCACCGAAACATGGGTATTACAGAAGAAGAATGAAAGAAAGATGAATGCCGTGGAGATGAGATCTCTTCGTAGGATAT
Organism: Heliconius congener; assembly: GCA_018230605.1. Classification (NCBI taxonomy): domain Eukaryota; kingdom Metazoa; phylum Arthropoda; class Insecta; order Lepidoptera; family Nymphalidae; genus Heliconius; species Heliconius congener. Next base: position 5,909 of record DWAO01006581.1, read on the forward strand.
GCGGAGTCTGCTTAGGTGATCGATTCCGTAATGAAGAGATACACAGAATGGCAGGTACTAGCGAAGATGTCACGGTGAGAATGAAGAAAAACGTGCTCAGCAGATTTGGAAAAGTGAGTGGTAAGAGAGGTAGGGGAAGACCTCGGTTGACTTTCGAAAACACAGTATTAAAGATACTGGAGGAAGGTCGCATAAAAAGCATGAGGACCCCCCGGAAGGCATGTATGAAGAGGTCAATGACAGTGAACAAGTCGAAAGGGTTATGTAGAGATCGTAGTATTTGGCTACACGGACCTGAGTCCTCCTGAGGGGAATTGTAATCTATACCCCGTCTCTGGCTTGGCTTTATTGGCTGGCAGATTGGAGCGCAAGACCTATATGCTCGAAAGAGCGGAAGTGCTCAATCTGCGTAATAGCGGGGAAACCCGCTCACGAGCTCATCGTGATGGTGAAACCGGTGCACACCTCTCTACACCCTTAGCCGACTACGGCAATGTTGCACCCAAGGCACTACGCCGCTTTGTGGCCTACCCGTGGTTAACCAGAGATGGATCCCGGCTGACGCGTCACAGTAAAACATTTATATATTCTCTAAGGGGCCTCAACGTGTTGGACCGGTGCCCCCACGCAAGCCTTCCAAAGGACCGGATTTTTTTGAATCCGAGAGTTATGAAGGAGAAACATAATAATAATAATGAAAGCCTTTATTCAGATATTAGCAAGTTACTTACAATATAAAGATTACATTATTTTTTTTAATAAAATTAATATTATAATCCAAATACATAGTGATATCTAGTAGGTAGTCAAAGAAATCAAACAGTACTGTAAAAAGTTGTATTGTTTTCAAGTACTCTGTTATAATGTAAGCAAATAATTTCCTAATATTCACTTTTGTAGACATTTTTAAAGCTTGTATTGAAAGGTGCAGAAAAGCGCGAACGAAGACGCGAAGAACGCGAAGCGAAACTAGAGTTGGAATATGACGTCACGCGGTACTATGGAATCTCGCGTTACGCGCTTTCTTTAAAGTACAATGTCTCAAAAACTAATAGGTGTACCGAAATAATTCTTTCACATGTATTTTTTGTTGTTCCTAGACAATACGATGAGCTGGAATTTAAATTGAGTGATAATTCCTTATTATAAATTATTTAATATCAAAATAAAAAATCTATATAAAAAAACGGCATATCCATAAAACATAAAAAGCATGATGGGTCTGAATTTCAATCTGTGCTTTACTGTTCTCGAGTCAATCAAACGTCAAATAAAACAGTTATATTTAGCAAAGTCTTAATATTTACACTTCTTTAGAAGAACGTATAAAAATTTTAACGTAATGGGACTCGAACCCGCGCTTACTAGAAACCGACCAAGCGCTCTAACCACTAAGCCATACGTTTTCATTAAGGTACGTCGAAATTTTTATATGCCTAATACAACTTATTTATGTTGTTACCATCTCTGTAGGGAGATTTTTACAAATTTCCGCTACCCAAAGATAATACGTCTGGCAAGAGAGAATGCTATTTATGAAATATTTATAACATTTTTAAAATGGTAATCCACGGTAGAGATGCTTTTTGCGTTAAGCCCACCTTTTGTGCCTGTTTTTTCTGTTGCCTGACTGCTAAGGAAGGGTTATTTTAAATTGTGTGTAATAAAGAATTTAAAATAAAATAAAAAAATATATAATGCACTTCATAATTAATCTGTGCTAGGTAATGTATACATATTTTAATATACATAATCTGTGGCATAAAGCCAATGGTATTGTATATTTGTCAAATCTATAAAATGGTGGAATTATTTTGCTTACTGCAAAGTTTTGTAATTAACCGTATTTGTCAAATGTAAAATAATTAGCTATACATATTTAGGTAAAACAAAATGGCTACGTTAATAGATAAAATAGAAATGCTAATAAAGAGAGAAAAAACCACACCAGAACGAAAGAAAGATGATATTGCCAAGTCTTCGAGTGAGATCCTTTCCGAACTTTTTAGTGCCTTCAACGCAGACCCACCGAAAATTGATGATATTCCCCATAAGAAGTCTAAAAAAAGCAAGAAAAAACATAAGAAAGAGAAGAAGAAAAGAAGTCGAAGTGGCAGCTCGAGTAGTGAATCAGATAAAAGTGACTACTCTCATAAACGTAAGAAAAGAAAGAAAAGTAAATCAAAGAAACGTAAAGAGGATCGTTCTCCTAGACACCGCTCCCCTCGACGCCGTTCCAGGACGCCAGTTATAATAAAATCAGAAATAGATATATGGAAAACAAAACTAAAAAATGGATTAGAATCTTCAAAATCTGAGTTAAAAATAAAGGAAGAACCTAAGATTAACAAAGTTACAGAAGTATCTGTCCAAGCCGAAAATGTTACTTTAAGCAATATTGACGCAAGTATGATTCCCATGCCTGAATCTCCGAAAGATAATAAGGAGTCTATTGATCCACAACAAAAAACAGACAAAAAATTAGATTCGGTGACAGAAACTGATAAAGCTAAGGGTAAAATTCAAATAAAAAATTTAAAATTTAGTGCTGTATTTGAAGAAACTGTAAAAAAGGCTGAGGAAGAGGCTAGAAAAAAAGCTGAAAAAGTTGAAGAAGGTGAATATACAGACTCCTCGAGTAGCTCAGGAAAAGAAGAAGAAGCAAATTTGCAGTTCCCTAAAACATCTGATCCTGGTGGAATATTGAAAAAACAGGCGGTTGAAGAAGTAAAAGTGTTAGTATATAACAGCAGCATGTTTTTAATTTTTTTGTCAGCGTACACTGTGTCCCTCATATATCAGAATAGGCAGAGTGTTGAAACCTCCACATTGCAACCAAATTAGAGACATTGCGCTTAAGTATGCCATAAGGAACAATAAAATCAATACAACACTTTGTCTTACTAAAATATGTGAATTAAGTATCTTAATTAATTTATTTCCTTGAATGGAGATTGTATCCACAACACAGTCAGATCTACTGTGTGAAAATGGTATATGCATGTGTAGCATATTTTTATTTTCTTACTACTTTTTTATAATTATCTTTAATTTACAGTCCTGATGAAGAAAAAGTAAGCAGTAAACAAAAATATTCAGATAGTACTCATAAGTCTGTGCGCAGAGATAGAAGTAGATCTAAAAAAAGGTATGAATGATTACTTCTATATTATATTCAGATTTTTTTTATTAAAACTTTTAAAATACAGTAGAATCTCAATTAAGTAGATTTAATTGTTGTGCTGAGACATTTGGATAATTAAAAATCCATATACACAAATGTGTGAAGATATCAGAATTTGGTGCATATGTGTTATTTAGTACATTCTAATAAATTATTACAAGTGGGTAAATGTAAATGCAACCGATTGTGGGTGTAATTCTAGCTTAAAATTAAATATTTAATTTATTTTAAATTCTTTGCGCTGGTGTCAAGGTAAGACACTTCCTCTCCACACTTTTGATCAAATTCTGGAGGCTAAATGTTGAGTGGTGAAATTCAATGCCACAGTTTGGCTTATTACCAGACAGAAAAGAGTGGCTGAGAATATTAATTTAGTATTTCTTTATTACATTATCACTTTATGGACATAGTTATTATGTTTTATTAAATTTTATTACTAGGTTCCCACAGCTTATGCTGCTTTATGCAGAGTACAACATAAAATAAATATTTCTTACTATAGATCATTAAGCAAATCAAGGAGGTCAAGATCAAGGTCTCGAAGACGACATAGATCAAGATCAAAATCTAAAAGAAGTCGTTCCCGTCACCGTTCTCGATCAAGGCGGAGATCTAAGTCACGGTCTAGACATAGATCATCCTCAAAATCGAGACATAGATCATCATCAAAATCGAGACATAGATCCAGACATTCTTCTAGACATCGCAGTAGGAGATCAAGGTATAATATATGAATTTTATTATTATTAGCTACCAATAGTAAAATGTTACAGGTTACATATCTTAATAAGTTTTTGATATAAAAATATATTGGTGAAACCTTATGATAATCTATAGTAATATAATAAAGCGGAAGAATTTTTTTTTTTGATTGTTTAAACAATCTGGAGAACAATCGATCTCTGGAACTACTAGTAGTATATATTTCTTTTTGTTTTTGTGTATTAAACTTTACATTCCTCAGGAATGCTATAGGCTATATAACATCAATTTTATAATTGTTAGTTCACTTTAAATAAAGAAATAATAATAATGAACACCATCGAATTTCTTTACATGCATGTGTTGTAAAAATAGTTGAACATATGTGAGTACATTACATACTACAAAAACATTTGTTATCATTAGTTCTAAAAAAAGTCCACGACACCGTATATCTCATAAATAAGTCACAATAAGGCATTGCGACAAAAAAGAATTGAAAATTGCAAAGTAATATATTTCAGTTTCGTTTTGACAAAGGTATAAAGGTATAATCTTACGAGTGCAAGTTATTCCATCGTCAAGGAAATTTTATGAAGATTAGATTGTAGCAAGTAATTTTGAAGTATATAATACAAAAAAAATATTAAATCAGATTCTGGTTGTATCCCACTTTCAGCAGGATAGACAGATGGAACCTGGTGTTAAAGCACTCCATTTTCCACTTACCGCCGAATTTTTTAAAACATTGCATGTTGAGTGGCGTAACTCAACGACGAGCTTTTAGCCTGTGTGTCAAAGCGTAGAAAAGTAAATATTAAAAAATAATAATTCATTCCCGTGATTGTGCCCCAGCGCTACGACGGCCTCACATATAATACAATATTAGATATATGTATATATAAAAAATAAATAAAAATAAACCACCTTCACGCTGTATCCCACACCCAGCAGGGTAGGCAGAAGGAACCTAGTGTTAAGACACTGCGTTCCCCACTTTCTGCCGAATTCTGGAGGCAT
>DWAO01006582.1:0-10814 GCA_018230605.1 Heliconius congener
AAATAGTTTCATTTAAAATGTGTAATAATCGTGAAAATCAAAGAACTTATTACAATATGTATTATTAGTACTTAAAAAAATTGTCAAAAGAGGACTCGCAACTTTTGAAAACGGTACGATTTGCTGATGCGAGTTCGTTTGCATTAATTCGAGTTTCGAGTTCACTCGAGGAAATGAATTATTATTTATTCATATTTTTATTTTTGTCGCTATAGTAACAAGGCTAAGCGTGGCGTTGAGTTCCGATACTTAACACGTGCACAATGTGGAACGAAATGTCTTAACACTAGGTTCCCTCTGCTTGCTCTGCTATATGCGGGATATCTGCTATAGCCTGAAGTAAAAAAAAATCTCAATATTTAATCTTGCGCTGCGTGAAGGACTGCGTCTATATGCGGAATACAGCGTGATGTTTGAAAATATATATACTTAATAAATCTATTTAAAACAAAGAGTATTTAGAATTGGCTAAGTTGATAATCGAGTCCTATTTTTCTTTCTTAAGTGTGGAATATCACTTAAAAAACAAATATAAAAATTAAGTCCTTTTGGGGAAACATGGAACAAAATTTAATTTTATTTATGTTAGTTATTAATCGTGCATTTGACGGCTGTAGTGTATAGAGATGTCTCACTGGCTAGTATGGTGGGGGTTATATTGAACAGTGAGAGAAACTGGTTTGCAATCATCTCCTTCTGCGAATCAGTTATCGCATTGAATGAAACCGCGGAACGGCTGCGTGAGTCCAGCGCGAATGTAGACTCGTTCTGCCGTCATAGTCCAGGGGGTAGAATCTACTGCAGGATGGTGATCCTCTTGTAACTCATCGAGGTTGTGGTAGGGCTCTAGGGCTCGATGGTGGCTCGGAACAGGCGGGCAGTCCACCGAGATATCGAGTAGCATGCACGAACGATTCTGCGGCGTTTCATATTCGTGGAGCGAATTTCCGTTGGATTTAATGGGTAGCATAGGATTTACCAGTGAGTTCCACAGTACCGCTCATGTGTAAGGTAGGGTAGGTCGTACTCGCCTTAGAGACTGCGGTTCCGTCTGCGTAAATGCATTTTCCAGCGATAAAAAAAAGTTATAATTTTTTTGTTCATTCTCGATTTCACTCCGAAGTCAACAAAACTAAAACTCTACCGTTATTTTAGCTTCAAACTGTATGCAGGCATTGGTATAGCATGGTGTCTACTTTATTTAGTGTTAAGAGATTCCGTTCCCCACTTCCCTTCCGAAATATTGCGTATTGAATAGTGGAACTCAACGCCATACTTTTGTTCCACCAGAGCAAGAAAACAAAAACAAGTCTGCTCCCTCGAATGGAAATCGAATCCATAATTGAACCGCAGTGGGCGTTTACGGTCAAATACGATCCCACTACGTCACGATAGCCTCAATATTTTATTATTACCTGTTATAATTTCATCACTCTAACACATCACTATTAATAATCATCGCCGGAATCGAACCTTAATCCTTTTTAGCTACCGGTTCTATCACTTTTTATGAATTCAAAAAATGTTCATAGATCATTTCTTCAAATCTTATCATATAAATTAGTTTTTTGGTTATTAAGAGTCCATTTATAACTTAGTTATTTATATGTATGTATTGTTGTGCCCTGACCGGATATACTTGGGTACCTGCCTTAATGAGGCAGGCCAGGGTATTGTATTTTTTTTGTGTTATAAATCACATTGGTGGTAGGTGCTTAGTAAAGTTGAACTGCTACTGTATAGGAACGACTATCCTAGGTTCAATCGTGTTTAGTTTTACTAGCTCATGTTTAGTTTCACGCTTTATAAAGTATAGCACAGCAGAGAAAAAGTAATGTTTAGACACTTCGGTCTCCATTTTTCGCTAAAATTCGTAATATTGCATTTTGAATGTCAAAACTCAATGTCACGTAATGTCTTGGTTGAGAGGAGAAAGGAAAATAATTCATTCTTTCGAGGAAGACTTGAAGCCACAAGCAACCAAACGTAACGAAACGAAATTATATGTAGTGTATTTATATACTTTACACAATATAAGCTTGTGCCAAAGACTTTTATTATTAAATATCTTGTTATTATTAATTGATTTTTATTGTTTATTTGGATATTATTTTGATAACTATTGCAAAGCTATTTATTACAGGTTTATTTCATCATTTAGAAACGACTTGGACCTTAATGCTTACCTACATAGGTGCGTCGTCGGTTCTATTATCGATATATAGATGGAGCTTAGAACGTACTATATCGCAAAAATTGTTTTGTATTTAAAAATTATCATTTAGTTGAATTTCAAATACTTGAGGCAAATTTCTGGAGACTGGTTCTGGGTTCGATCCCCACTCGAAAAATGAAATATTTATTTTAATTTATGTTTTCAATTCTTCGCTCTGATGTCGAGGCAAAGCGGGACGTTGAGTTCCACTACTTAACACGAAATGCCTCCAGAACTTGGCGAAAAGTGGGGAACATCAGGACCCAGTGATTTTGGTGATGTCGTTAGTAATTTGAAGTGATATATCATTATTAAAATCATTATTAAAATAAAGTCATTTCTGCAAAATTTATTAACATATCTAAATTTTTACTTTTATAAATTTAACTTCTATTCACCTACACAATATTGAGCTCTTTATTACTTGAATACAACTAGAACATCCAAAGTACTTATAAGGGATTATTTTCTATACAATAAAAAAAAAGTGTCTTATTAAAATATGTAAAATTTAGTATAACTCCAAACTATGAATAAAAATACCAATAAAATTAGACTGATAGTTAAAAAATTAACTAATTAATTTTTTATGATGGCAATAAAAACATGCCAAAGGAAAATAGGCCTTAAAAATTAATATTAAAGTATATATTTCCAGAATTACAGGCCTTTAATAAAATACAAGCCCATTCGATGCATGGCTGAATCACTTTATAACCAATAAAACACTTAAACTCACCCGCGACTCTCCTCGCGGTTAATTTTTATTAAAATATATTATGTACTTATGTAAACGTAGTTTTATTTATAGAAAAGATATATATATTTTTATTATTATTATAGTTATTATTATAGTTAATCCGCTTAAGTTTAACTAAAACGAAATTGCTATAGGGCTGTTCTAATATACTTACAATTATTATTATATATTTAAGTTCATGCTGTATCACGCATATAGTATGTAGAGGGAATCTGGGAACCTAGTGTAGTAAGACACTACCGTTCCACATTTTCCATCGAATTTTCAGGGTATTGTATTTACCTCGTTATTAGGTACCTCGTGTAATAACTAACAAATCATCGCGTTTACAGCCGCACTATTGTCTCTTATATACCCTAAATAGTTATAAATATTGTAAAAAAAATTGCTCCCTGACACGATGAATTCGTCTTAAAAGAATCCATACCGCATTTTCAGTAACTTCCTTATAAAAGTTGTCATTGAAAAATGGTGTGAGTTAAAACAAGGATCTTTCAAAGCACCTCCGAATATGCAAAATAAATTTAACAAAATATAAAAAAACATGCATTTCAGTATTTGTACCAGTGCACTCGTCATTCTAACCATCTCTATCAGTTCATAGTATGCTACAAAACTTACTGCTTCATTTCATATTTCAAAAAAAAGATAAGCATAACATTTTGCTAGCATATGAGTAGATTTGATACTTGTTTAATTTAGTATTAGAATAAGTGTGGCGTTTAGTTACACCACAACATCCAATAATATTGGTATTAGTGCAGCGTTGTGTTTCATCACAGTATTTGAAAACAGAATGTCTTAGCACGAAGTCTTCTCCGCATAGAGAAAGCTTAAAAACAACAGACAAGAATACTAGTCTGTAGTGTATGGTTAGTTGTCACTAACAATAATCCATATGTCCATAGCCATGTCATTAAACGCCCATCGCGCCTTACAGCATAAATAACCAGATTTATACGCATTTATACGTATTTATATGTATTTATTTATACGTCCCTCATTTATGACTCGTCCCTCGTATCTCTTTAATAGGTTTTTAGTTGGTACGTAATGTCTTCTTATTGATGTCTATCACTGTACTATTTTTATTTTACTTCACTAGTGATGTACCTTTAATTGCTTCACTATCGTGATTGGAGTTGTGAGGACCAAGCTTTCTTATAATGTTAATGTGGTATGGATTACAATACAAGTGGTTTTCAGCAAAATTGAGAAACGAGGCAAATGTTATGAGAATAAGAACTTTAAGCATTTCATGTCGGTAATTTGGTGCAAGAACGACTACATTTATATTAGTAAAATTGTGTTGCCATAGGTAAGCGCCATAGGTTGTGGGTTTGGTTCCTACTCGACGAAATCAAATATTTAATATTTTAATTTCTTCGCTTTGGCAAAGTGTGGCGTTGAATGATAAGAAATTTTCAAACTTCTCTCTCTCATTTACATACAACATTAGAGGCTCAAATGAATTTATATTTCTATTCAAACCAGAAATTCATCAATTAAGTATTATAATTTACATATATTTAAAAAAATCAACCAAAAAACGCGTAAATCTCTCATATTTCAATAAACACGTAGATAATTTAATATTTTTAGGTAAAACCAAAAAAAATTTTAAAATGGTAACATCAACAATCCCGGTCCCGAGCCCCGAGTCCCGGCTCGAGGCAGTGACAGCGAGCTGTCGTGTCGACGTTAGAACAAATATCCGCTTCCTGTTCAAAAAAGGCGATAGGTATCTTCAGAAAACAATGCCGTGATGATGTATTAATGAATTGAGCTTTTTAAAATATTAATCTTTTTACTTTTATTTTGTTTCCTAACGATATTTGTTTATATATGTAGGAACCAATCGTTTTCTTTAACTTATAAGGTAAATACTATTTTATCCCCTTTCCCTAAGAGTTTTCAGAAATCCTTTTGTAGTCCGCACTCTCCCTAACCTATTCGTGAATATTGCAAATAGAAATCATATCATTAAAAAAATACACGACGATCTACTTCTCGAAGAAAGGCGTGGGTTCAAGTCTCGTTACATTAAAAATATACACGTTTACTAAATATAAAAAAAATTTGCATTTTTGCCGATTTCTCTAAAACAGCTGCCGTGATAATTGCTCGTTACATTTCACTGGTCGTAAATCAGAATTTCCAAAGCTGCCGACCGTACCGAAGTGTGTATAATTATTGAAAAAATAGTACAAGATTGATAATTACTTTGGAATTCTATATAGGTTTCGTTTTAGACCACACGATTTGTCGTATAGTGTAAAAAAAAGTTTAAACTTAAGGAAGACGATTTTCAAGTTATAAAAATATGTATGTATTATTATTTTTTTTATTTAACGAGTTTTTTAAGCAAATTATGTTACAGACTCATGTATGTAGTGATCAGAAGTGAAGAATGGTGTATTTAGTGTTATATCGTGACAGGAGTCGGGATTTTCAATAAACATAATTAATATTAGAATAATTTTATTCTTAATTAAATAACGTGTAAAGAATCTACTATATCACGTTTATTTATATGTTTATTTATTTTGGATCCTCAACAGAAGAAACATTACAACATGGCCAAATTACATCGAGATCTACTTATAGACTACATGTTTTTCCAATTAAAGACAATCACAGCTGGTGCTTAAAATAACAAATAATATTAATGGCATATAAATTAAAATATTATAATAAAATTGATTATAGTAATAAAAAAGTAATACAGTAAAATGTTTACGTTAATCATATTAAAATGTCTCATCTGTCATTTAATTGACGACTACTGCGAATTGGAAGGTAAATATATATATATATATATATATATATATAGGTAAAACGTACAAAAATTTTAACGTGAGCGGGAGGGAGGGAGCGTTCCAGGAGGTGCGGGTTCGAGTCTCGCTACGTTCAAATTTTTTATATTATACGTTTTCTAAATAAGTAAAATATAGGAATTAATAAATATATTTTCATGTAACTGTGTACTTTGTGGATTTAAAATAATTTAAATGAGCCCATGATATAATTGAATGTTATCTCTATAAAAATCCCTTCACGCTATTACCAGTTACTCTTTATATTTTAGTTATATCTTAAGACACTATTCAAAAAGCACATTTCTAACATGTTAAAGATAATTTGTATAGTAAAATCATAATTTAAAGATTAGATATAAAATAAAAAAAAGATGCAAAGCCAGTCGTGGCGCACGAGCTCAAACGTGCGTCTATAGTGAGTTCGATTCCCACTCTAGTAAAAGTTTTATGTAACGTTTTCAGCTTATCGTTGAGGTTCGCCACTCAATACTTAATGTCTGAAAATTCGGCGAAAAGTAACGAAATTTCTTTATGGGACCGGAGCGGCTTATCACTAGTTTACCAGTTTCCCTGCTATATGCGGGATTCAGCGTGAAACTTATAAAAAAAAATCGTATCGTAAACAATAAGCAATCCCAACCACATAAGGCTGCGTGCACACCTCGCTCATTTACATGTAATAAAAAGTAGCATTAAAGAGAACTCGTGATTAATAGCGGATCATGTCTCAGTCGTTAAGCGTCTTTATTTATGACATTTTAAAATGTTTTAATGCTTAAAGCTTTATCGTCTCGAAGTTGGGTCGGTTTAGAGTGGATCAATGTTTTTATTGATGGTCCTGGAATTCCAAGACAATGGTATTGTTTGGTGCGTGCTGTATGGGGGAAGGTCACTTGTTTAAAATATAAGATATAGGATAAGAGATTAAACTCGACACAAAGCACTCTTCTCGCAATGTCTAAGAATTTGGCAGTAAAAGGGGAGCGAAAGTATTTTAATGGATAAGGAGTGTCTTGACACTAGGTTTCCAAATTCCCTCTGCCTAAGCTGCAATGCTGGTGAAGCTAAAAAAACGACTTTGAAAACTAAAGTATAATTTAGAATATATAATTAAATGTAACCAACTAGCCTCTTGTAAAGTCGTTATTAAATCCTCTCCGGGTGCTTTTCCATTTTAAGATGCCCTGGAATGGATGCCATGGCCATAGAAGTTTATTCTTGACTTGGCCAAAGATCAAGCTCAGTGCTATGCTATGGAGACCAATTTCCTGCAGTGGACGAAGATAGGCCGGTGGTGATGATGAAGGTGACTGGAGTCATTCGAATGCCGTTTACCTACATAATATTAATTTATGTGTATAATACAAAATATTATGACTTAATTTTGATAATATTTGGTTTTCATATTGGATATTTTTAAACTGAGTAGTGAGTTGGTAGCCGCGTGACTTGTGGTACTTTTTAAATGAAACCAAATAATAATTTAGAATATTTCTTATTTGGATCTAGGTTTCCAGTAAGTGTTTTCTTTTCTTTAGCTTCACGCTACATTTTATATGCAGCAGGGTAGGCAGAAGGAACCTCCCTGAGATAAGACTATTCGCTTCTTTTTAATATTTGAAACACTGCGTGTTCAGTGGTGGAAATTAACGCTGCACTTTATCTTTGTAACCAGAGCGAGAAAATAAAAATATTCTCCCGACTAGAAATCGAACCCTAACCGTCGCGTTTACAATTCTCTGTGCTGCACGCCGACCTCGATTGTGTGCTTTAATGCCTGTAATTATTTATTATAATGTATATTTGAATACTTCATATTATGTTTCATATTTATTTATTTTATACCGTGCAATAAAATAAATATACTCGTTAAAAAAAAACAAATGAATATTCAACTTGCTATGATTTTTAATTGATCGTAAATTTACGACTCGTGTACGAAAGTTGATTGAAGTTATTTACTTACTATTTAATTATGAAGGTATTTTCAACCTGTATTGGTAATAAAAACGATTTTATCTAATATTTTTTTAAGTGGCAAAGCGAATGTGATTAAAGTGACACACTGACATGATAAAATAGGGTTGACAAATATACGTATAAACAATAGTTTCATGCTGTATATGAGGGATATAGCAATAAGAACTTAGTGTTGAGAGTTGAGACTCTCTGTTTCTCACTTTTCTCTCAATTTTCGGAGAATTTGCGTGTTGACAGATATAACTCACCTTCGCGCTTTGTCTTGTTATCAAAGCGAGGAAATGTGTGTATTAATTAAATATTTTCGTTTTCTCTTAGAATTTGGCGAATGGAAGTGGGAACGATGTGTCTAGGTTCCTTCTGCCTACCCTACTATATACGAAATATAATATGAATCGCTATAATCAGTCTATATTTGTTACACCATCCTTAATTGGGGCTATAAAATGATACATTAACCAATACATGTGAAATTAAAAGTATGAAGAGCGCAGTGTACTCCCGACTTGTTGGCCTGTCAATAAGCGTGTATTTAATATATATTTAAAAGATAATGGGAAAATTATTATATTTTAAACAAATATACTTGACGTTAGGCCACAGCGTGGTTCATGAGAACGCTATAGTCGATGACCATTCACAAGTCGAGGTAAAAAAATCATATCACTTCTCTGAAGTCTCTTTCCACTCTGGTGAATAGAGTATTTTACAAGTAGCTTCCCTCTGCCTTACCCCGCTGCTTTTCAATATTAACTATGTTTACATATTTACACAAATCTTAACAAATTCAAAATTCTATGTGTTGCTTTGCTGAAGTTCAGGTTAATAGTTCAGGTTAATATTCAGTTCAGGTAATAAAGCTTATTTAAATTCCCGAATATACAACCAACCATCACTTTTCCATAGATGCTGTCCATCTTCAGGTACTTCAGGCCAGACGTGGCGGATAAGCACAAGTGTGCGACTGGAAATTATGGTTATGAGATCGATTCCCATGTCGAGGAAAAGAAATATTTCTTGCTCTGATAACAAGGCAAAGCGCGGCATTGACATTCACATAATAATCGCGAAAATCAGATATATGATTTATAAACAAACCATTTTCTTTTATTTTAACTACTTTAATGTTTTAAAGTAATATATGATATACACTACAGTGTGACAGACATTTTTATTGTGAGTTATTTACTTAAATGAGACTTCACCTGCTGTAATTAAACCAATCGATTACTAATCTTGTGATGTAATGGACTAAAATATATAATTTACATTATATTAAGTTTTGTTTAGTTTATAAAATTTAGGTTTTTCCATAGATAAATTGTTTATTTGTAGTCTCAAGTTGTTTTCGCTCACAGCAAGATAGGCAGAGGGTACTTAATGTTAAGACACTCCGTTTCCTATTTTTTCGCAGAATTGCATTTTAAGTATCGTAACTTACTTGACGAAATTATAAATGTAAATAAATATTTCACTTCATGAAGTGGGAATTGAACCCACAACTAGTCGATTTTACAAAATAAATATTTTGTAAGTGGTAAAAGTTCGAGGATAAAATAGTCAATATTTTAATTTCTTCGCTCTGGTGTCGAGGCAAAGCGGGGCGTTGAGCTCCGCCACTCAGCACGCAATGCCTCCAGAATTCTGCGGAAAGTGGGGAACGGAGTGTCTTAGCTCTAGGTTCCCTTTGCTTACCCTGCTGTGTGCGGGATACAGCGTGAAGCTGAACGGATATTTAGCCCACAACATGTTGCGTTGACAGTCATACGTTTCTGTCCCTGCGCCTTGTAACTTAGAGAAAATTAAAACTTAATAAAAATTTTGTAATATTATAATGTATTTTGCATACAATATGTATCAATTATTTAAGAACGCTTGTTAAAGAAATACATCTTTAGACGTGAGCTCAAATTATTTCACGTTTATATTTTCATAAAAACTTTTTGCCTTTCTTTTACCATATAAACAGTAATCGGCATCGCGTATACAGGTATGAAGCAATAAAATAATAATAAAATATCGATCAAGTTATTATGTACATATACATGACATACCTACATACGTTTGTGTGTATATTTGTATATATATAAAAGGAATAATTCAAAATCTCATCTGCCCGCGGACGTTGCGGATGATCGCTAATTGTCAATTATACGTGTTATTGCACCTCGCGTTGCCTGTTTATTGCCAATCAATTGTATTCACTAGTTCTTCACCTGATTTTACTCTCTAAAATTACGATATCTTATTAATATTAGAAAGAATTTGTTAGAAAATATTTGTTACACTTTCACGCAAAAACTACTGAACGTATTTAGATGAGACTTTATAGTAATATAGCTTATACATCAGACTAAGATATGAGATACAATTTGTCTAAACATTTTGTTTAATTTGGCTTTAATATAAAAATAATTTAGAGTAGGGTGTGGCTAGTTTTTTAGAAGTCAAACGTGGTAAAAAGGCTCAGAGTCTCACTCTAAGTGTGATGGTTGTAGATTCGATTCGCACTTGAGATAATGGATTTTTTAACTTAGATTTTTCGCCACTCAACTCACAGTCCCAAGAAAATTTGGTCTTAAAACTAGGCTACTTCAGCTTACCTTCTGTATGTGAGATACAGCATAAAGCTAAAAATCTCTTAATTTTATAAAAAAAATCCTAAATTTAATATCATATAAATATAAGTTTAAAATATTACACAAGAAGAACAGACATCTCAATTTCCTTCATTACCACAGCTCGTCTCGTATCTTGTACCACTTGTGCCGCTGGGTGTTTATTGCGTTTATTGGTTTACAAGCAAACTTATCAATTTCAATAAAATCGTCCGCAATAATGGCTTTAACTGCGCTGTAAAAATATATCGCGTTTCAATTTTTGATTAATTCCAATTTAACACTAACATGTGCTATAAATGTTCTCGTGACCTTTACCTGCCACGCTGTAAATGTAATATATAAATATATATTTATCCTTAGAGGCCAGCGGCACAAAGTGTGACTGTAAAACCGACTGGCTGTGGGTTCGATCCCCACTC
>DWAO01006583.1:0-10814 GCA_018230605.1 Heliconius congener
CTAGGTTCCCTCTGCCTACCCTGTTGTGTGCGGGATACAGCGTGAAGCTAATTTAGAAAATATTAAATATTTCATTTCCTCGAGTGAATCGAACACACAACTTGTAGCATTTAAAGTCTCACTTTGTGGCCCTACGCCACGATTGGCCCCATTTTAAGGCTAATATTAGGTAGGTATTGACTTTTAATATAAGGTAGGTAGTGAAAACTTGTGTTTAGTAGTTAGTACTCGCAATATGGGTTAACAACATCCTCAAACATTCCTATCGTGTATCTATCGGTCGATGCACGATTGCTCTAATTTCTAGCAAAATAATCGTTTATCGATTAGCGTTCTATTATATACTAAGGTTTATATGTATATCTATATCCAATTGAAAACTCTTTGGAAACTATTCACATGTTATGCTTGAAAGACGCCTCGATGAAAGAGGATACTTCTAATTTAATATAGTTTTAAAGTTTCCCTTTTACTTACTGAATATGTAAATGGAGATGATAAAGTTGATTAAATTATATAACTAAGTTTATTTTATCTGAGTACCCAATATTATATATTTTTTCGCGAAAAATCCTCGACTGGGAATTGAACCCACAACTTGTGGCGTTTGCAGTCACACACACAACCCCAGTTTTCAATCAGGCATTTGCCAACGGTACCACGGTGGCTTCAAGACGTAGACGTAAATAGAAAGCACATACCAAGTCTATTGCATAAAACGTGCTTTCATTCATGGCGCTATAAATATATAGATACCGTCATTTTGCAGGACGAATAAATCAAATTTATCTTATTTAATAAAGATGAATGTATACAAATGTTGACATTTGGGTAGGTAACTCAACTGTCAATGTTTATATAAGTCTATAAATTAACGGAACGGAGTTTCTTAATACTAGGTTCCCTTTGCTGTGTGCGGAATACAGCGTGAAGTTGAATCTAAAGGCGAGTCATGGCGCTAGGACACAAGTGTGTGACTATAAACGCGACAGGGTGTGGGTTCGATTCCCATTCGAGGATATAAAATATCTATTAAATTTATATTTTTATTATTTGTTTCTTCGCACTGTGTCAAGGCAAAACGCGGCGTTGATTTCCACCACTCAACACGCAATACCTCCAGAATTCGGTGGAAGATGGGGAACGGAGTGTCTTAACACTAGGTTCCCTCTGCTTACCCTGCTGTGTGCGTTAGTAAGGTCTATAAGAAAGGCTTATCGATTCGCATATACCCATTTTTGTCACCGGAAACAAAACCGAGAATCATTTTTCTTGGCCTTAAGGTATTTGTTCTAGATACTGGCTATTTGTTTTAGGTTATGTTTCAGATAATCTCAGCTTAGTTGGACAGGCCAGGATATATTATCTGATATTTGACAGAAACATCCGTCCTCCGACTCCACTTCTGACTTTGTGAGCTGCTCCTAATACGTCGTTACACTAACTTATCTTATAAAGTGGTTATTGAAAGCGTTTAACGATTTACGATATAAATATACATTGCATAATTAGAAATAATTTCATTGGGCAATTTTGATTTCATGAATTATCACTTCTGTATTGCATTAAATTAAAACTTGTATTTGTATTAATTCATTGAATATTAAATTGTATAAATAGATGTAATCTTATCTATTTATTTATTTATTTATTTATCAGATATTTTATTTGTTTTGGTGGAAATGGCTATATATAAGCACATTTTTTTTGTGTACTAATCTAATTTTTTAGGTTCACGTTGTATGCTATATATAGGATATAGTATAAGTAGGTAGAGGGAACCTGGGGATGTAGTCTTAATTAAGTCACTTCGTTCCCTTTAGAACACTTTCCCCATTTTCTGCTGAATTCTGGGGTCCCAATGCCTCCATGTGTTAAGTGGCGGAACTCAATACCACGCTTTGCCTCGAGACCAGAACAAAGAAATTAAAATATTAAGTATTTTATTTCCTCCATAATCGAATTCACGACCTGTTGCATGTACAGTCTACACACTTGTGTCCGTGCGCCACGGGTGGCCTCATCTATTTAATATTATACCTCATCTAAATACTATAATAATAATCAAAAATGCTCACCCGCACACGCAGTACATGGTACACCACCCGATAAAGCTTTATAGAAGAATATCTCGCCGCTGTCAAGATCGCGAGGGCTCCACGCGGCCGGTGCGCGTGCGCCGCCCGCGCAGCACTCCGCTCGGCCCACTCGTAGCGCCGCCACCGAGCTGCATCGCCCGCCACGCTCCATTCCCGACCAGCAGATACCGGCTGATGATGAATACAAATGTTAAGTTTTTTTTCAGCTTCACGCTATTTCGCACATTTCCGTTCCCCACTTTCTATTAAATCCTAGAAGCGTCGTGTATTGAGTGGCGGAACTCAGCGCCACACTTTGTCTCGGAAGAAATGAAAATATTAAATATTTAATTTGCTCGAGTGGGAATCTGACCCAAAATCTGTCGCGTTTCGAATCGCACACTTGTGCCTGTACGGCTCAGGTCTCAGGCGAATTGTTAAGTTTATGGCAACGAAGCTATCGTGACCTAGCGGGACAACATGTGACTGTAAGATAGTGGTTGTGGGTCGGTTCCTACTTTGAGATATTAATTATTTTCAATTTTCTGCTTTTACAATAAAAGTGTGGCGTATAGTAAGCAACTGAACAAATCGAGTTAGAGCGGAAAGTGGAAAACCGAGTGTCTTCTAGAAGACACTCGGTTTTCCACTTTCTACCTAGGTAGAGAACTTAATGTACGTACGATTCTTCGACTTCGATCTTCGACGAGTAGTGATGAAGAAAATTTTACCATTCCCTTTAAGCAAATTAAAGTAAATTGAATTGATAATCATAGTCTAAGAGGTTTTATGATCAAGAACGTATTCTATAAGTAGATGTTACTGAATGCCTAAGTCATTTTTCATAGTAACACAAATTATGCGAATAAACTTTTCTGTATAGGGCACATATTCATATTACTTTTATAAAACTGATTCTTTTATTTATTTAGAAAACGTATAACAATTTGAAAGTAGCGAGATTTGAACCCGCGCCTGTTTGAAACCGTCCAAGCGCCCTGGCCGCTTCTTTTATTAAATAACATAACTTGTATATTAATAAATTAATAATTAATTCACAAATTTGAATGACAGAAACTATTACTAAAAAGCGTCCTTTCGTCGTCGGCCGTCGTGGCGCAGCGACACAAGGGTGTGATTGTAACGCTAGGATTGTGGGTTCGATCCCCACTCAGTGAAATTTATTATTATTTATTAAAATTTTAATTTCTTGGCATTGTCACCAAAGCAAAAACCCGGTGTTGAGCTGCCACCACTCAACGCAACGCTTCGAAAAATACGGCGGGAATTGGGGAACGGAATGTCTTAACGCTAGGTTCCCTCTGACTATCCTGATATATGCGGAGTACAGCGTGAAGCTGATTAAATTATTAACTAAAAAAATCCTTTATACTTTATAGTACAAGCGGGTGCACTATAATTGTGACCAAAGCATGCATTATATAAGGTCCGAGGAGTAGCGTGCACGTTGAAACGGTGTTTATTCATATTGGTTATATGCACGCAACCGATATGAATACATTACCTCCGTTCTGTTATCGTTGCCCTTTGATCGTAGCAAAAAATGTAAATTAAATTTTCTATTTTATATGAAAATATTTCGAAACCATCCGTAACGTAAGGCTAAAAGCTTATATATATTTTTGCTTTTAAACGTTCCAAATTTAGAAATTCTAGATAAACAAAATATTTGTGGCGATTCCTTTGTTTGTTCATATGATATTTATAAGATGGGTGATTTTAAAAAAAGATAGATATAGAGCATGTTTCACATTTCAAAATAATAAAAACGTCCATATAATTTGAGAAGTAGATAATGTTAAAAGGTGATGCGTGTGCGCATTCCGTCGGGCTCCATGGTTGAGTCAGCGCGAGGTAGACGAGGGCCAGACGGTACGGCCGCGCCCGCGCAGCCCCCACACCCGCCGGTCAGCCGGTCGGGCAGCTTGTCTCTCCTTTTTCTTTGTACTTTGTACGTGTTAATTTTAAAATACACTATATATAATGAAACATTTCAAACGTACGCCATTGTTGCTGAGTGAACTTTAGTTTTGGTTTAAGTTATTTTGTTGGTAAATTAAAGTTTTAAGTTCGATGAGGTTCTAAACGGGTAATAGTAAAAATGTTAATATTATAAACCAGTTTTTTTAAGGATTATATTTTCTATATTTAATATTATTGTTTTTCATATATCATTTAAGATTTATTAAATTTCAACATGAGTTTGTGACCAATAATTTACTGCCTGACAACATACCAGAGCTCAACGGCTGATTTGCTAGTATAAAAAAACAATATTAATATTATAAATCATATTTTATAAAGAGGTTGACGCCGAGAGCAGTGGTAAAAATGCAAATGAAATTGTATAGCGATTTTCGCGCGGACCGCGGCCGTTGACTCGCGCTACATCCTATCTTCCGTATGTATTATGTTTATAGTATAAAATTTGTTTATATACAGTCAAACTAAAAGGCCAGTCGTGGCGCAGAGGCACGAAGTGTTACTGTTAAAGCGACTTGTTGTGGGTTCGATTCCCACTCGAAAAAATGAAATATTTATTTAAATTTATATTTCCGTTTGTTCGCTCTGGTTTCAAGGCAAAGCGTTGCGTTGAGTTCCGCCACTCCACACGCAAGAATTCGGTGGAAAATGGGGAACGGATTGTCTTAACACTAGGTTCCCTCTGCCTACTCTGCTGTGTCCGGGATACAGCGTGAAGCTTTAAAAAAAAAAACTTATGTAGAGAGTATGTGACGGATTGTCTCTTATATATTCATATATAAGTTATTCTTTCATAAATATTCTTTAGGTTATAATTGTAGAATAAAAATTGACCTTGTGGTTGGTGCATATCTATAACTATGACAAAGATATACTATAATATAATAGTTTAATATTATACTAACATGTATATGAAACAATTTACATGAATATAACGTTGTTTATTATAATAACTATAACTAAGAAAAAGAAGAAAAGATAGAAAGAAAGAAAAAGATAGCTTTAAAATGTAAATCCAACATAAATCAAATGTAATATATTGAACTCTTTAAAATAATAGTTTTAATATTAGCTATAAAATATATTTTTCTTATTACGTAACATATAAGTTATATTGGTTTTACATATCAAACCAGTATTTCAAATAAAAAAAATAGTGTGAAAGCACTAACAGCTCACTAGTTATAAATAATAGCCGCCTCCGCCTGTTGTCAGTTTTGGCGCCACATTTTGGAAGCGACGCGGATCTGAACCCACATGCTTCAGTTTTTTTTGTTGCAGAAACTATTTTTAATTTAAACCTAACCGTGCTCGCTAGTTTTTCATCACATTCTTCATTAATTGAACTATGAAAAAAAATTGGAATTTTAATTGATATCTCATGTGTGCGCCCGCAGCGTGTATTATGTAGCATTTATTTACTTTTATAGTTAAAATGTATAGTTAAGATAGATATTAAATACTAAAATATATAGTAAATTAACCCATATTTTTAAATAAATTAGTAATTAGTGACACACAGGGTTCAAATCTATGAATTTCAATAGTGTATAAACACAAGAAAATTCCTTTCTGTAATCTGTGTTGTAATGGACCAGTATGGTGTTGTTTTTTTTAGCTTCACGCTGTATCCCGCACACATCAGGATAGACAGAGGGAACCTAGTGTTAAAACACTCCATTCCACACTTTAAGCCAAATTCTGGAAGCGTTGCGTGTAGAGTGGCGGTAGTTCACTTCCTTGAATGGGAATTGAACTCACCACCTATCGCTTTTACAGCCACTCGCTTGTACTCCTTCCTACACCACGCTTTCAACTATTAAATATAAAGTATAATAATATTCAATTATTGGCCTGTTTGTAAAATATGTTTAGAAATAATGGATATTAGCGAGTAATTTTGAAGCGGACGCGAAAAATAAACAACAGGATGACGTGTCGCGGCCGAGACGCAAATAGACCAGTAGCGGCTTACTTCTCACCTTCTCACCTTCGATGCTTATGTGAACATGAATGGCACCAGAATAGACTCCGCTGAAACCGTACAGTTAAATATACACTGTGTTTGTTTTGATTTTATTCTATCAACGAATCGTTTATTTCCGTTGTTCCGTTGACTCAAAATATCCAAAATTTTATTTCTCTTTCCAGGTGTCGAGTGACAGCGGACTGCGTGGATCAAACGGCGTCCAGGCGTATATACGGGAAGCATTTACTTCAACAAATATCAACAAATTTTAATTTTAGTAAAAAAAACAACACACAACAGAACACGCGGATATACAGCAGGATTTGGAAACTTCATTAATAAAAGACGTGTTTAATAAGCTTCATTACTCAGCGATTCGTTTTTAGTTTGGCATAAATGTAAAAAATAATAAAAAAATATCAATGTATTGTACGATTGGAGTTTATATGGATAGTGTTATGAAAAAAGAAAAATTTTCTAGAAAGTTCTAAAGTATTCTCTTCTTCAGCTTCACGCTTCACCCGCATGTAGCAGGGTAAACAGAAGGCGACTGGTGTTCCAACACTCCACTGTCCATTTTCCGTCGACTTCTGGAGGCGTGTTGAGTGGCGGACCTCAACGCACGCTTTTGCTTCGACATCACAAAAAAAAAAAAAAAAATATTACATAGATAGGATGGTCTATATAAATTATTCTCGGTTTTTCAATAACGTTTTGCATATATTATAAATTCCGAGCGTTGCTAATAAAATCGTTCGCAAACTGTCGCCGAGGGACGCGCCGTAACGAAATGCATTAATTGTCTCTAAAGTTTGTGGGCCTAATTTACAATTGTGATCGTCTGGCAGCCTCCGGGCGACCTAGTTTTCGGTTCTGGGACATTGAAGGACATATTTAAGCAGGTCTGGACTATATTTTTGCATAATATGTTAAATCGCCGTCTAGCCTTTTGATTATTGAGATAAATCTGTTTGAAGAGCTTTAGTGCTTTAGTGAATAAACTATTACATTATTATTTTCTTGTGATGATATAACTCAGATGTTTTTTTTTAATTTTAAAGCAATGTGGATTGTGATAAATGTTTTTGTCGTAATTTCTAAAAAAAAAAGTAAAAAGTTCATTGTAATTGATCGTGTAAAAAACGTATAACATTCCGATGTAAAAACATTTTAAAAATGAATTCTCTGTTACAGTGACAAATGAAGACCTGTTCTGAAACAAATACCAATGTCCATATCGTGTCTATTTGATAAGTTTCATAGTCCTGACGTACGGACGTGCTTCTGTGTCAGATTTTTTTTGAGATTTTGCCAAAAACGACTCGAGCGTGGAAAATTAAAAGATGCAGCGAAAGAGTGACTTTAATCACGTTGGACAGATCATTTGTTAACAAATTACATTTGTAAAACGAAGTGCAATGTAAATTATGAATTATTGCATATAATTTAATTTGAGCATTCGTTTGTTTTATTAATATAGTATTTATGTAATAAATCAATGTAAAACAGTGTTGATAGCTTTGCTTTTCTTTTTCAAATAGGTGCCGACTTATTTGATACTATTATGAGATAACAATTCTATATGGGAGAGAATTCTTAATTTTCTTTGTAGCATGAGGAAAAGCTGGGCGCAGTAGGTAAATTGTAATATTTGGTTTAGCGGAAACTACGGACTATATACTTTTTAAATGAAAAAAAAAGCATAGCATCACTTCTTAATCTTATTGTATTACTTAAATTTTTCAAACTAACAAAATTATACGAATATTTCATTCATATCATTAATAAACATACATATATGTATATAAATATATAATATAGTTGATAAACAATGCTTTGCCCTATTGAAACATGTCACTTACTTTTACTTAGTGATGTGCGTATTCTCGTATTGCAGTAAAGATATCGACTGGTGTCTGAGGAACGATAAGTTTTTGGAACTAACATAAAGTAGAAACCAAAACTATAATAAGCATTCAAATGTCGAAACCTGGGCATACGTACAAAATTCAAGGAAACATTTGTATGTGTTGGACGGGCGTTCCATACATAAATCTCGTGAGGCGACTGAATGCAGACGCGTAAGCGTGCCCGTGCGCATAATTCAAAGGGGCGATCACCAGGAATCGCTGTTTGGCATGCAGTATGCAGACGGTTGATTCCAAAGCTATAAACCCGTTAGTGGCTACGTAATATGCATATTGGAGAACATTAAATGTATCGTTCTTGCGAAAGAATAGTCTTTAATTAGTTTTTTTTTTACAGCTGTCATCATAATCATTTTATCAAGATTTTGCCGATTTATAAATTTAGTTGTAACTAGAGACCCGCTCGCGGCGTCGCCCGCTTGCACCATAACGTTATTTATAATTTTTTTACTAATCTGAATTGATTTCATGTTTTAATATCATTATATTTATAAAGGTTTATATTAAAAACTAAAATGTTATCGAATTCAATGTTAAAATTATTTTGTAATGCAATATTGTTGAAAAAAATAAAAGTCTTTCAATGGCTTTTATATTTAAGAACTAATTTAATTTAAACAATTACATATTACAATCTAAGCAAATACTAAATGTTAAAATTTAAGGAACAAACGCACAGACAAACCGACAAATCGAAAAACCTTTTTTTTGGATGCCGTAACATTTTTTTCATATATCTTTCATGTAGACACGGCTATCAGTTACAATTTTATTATATGTAGGTATAAATTAAAAAATATGAATTTCATAAAAAATATATTTTTTATATTAAAAAAAGCAATTAAGTTCCCATCGATATCGATTGTGTCCCATTTCGTTGGACAACACCAGCCCGCAGGTGTTGTCTGTGGTTCCTTTGGAATCACCACGTCGCCGGACCACGACCGAAGCCGGCTTTAATATTTATTTACACATGCAAATGCGTTCCACAACTTCACCAAAACAGTCTGTAGGTATCTAACGTACATTGTAATGCGCGTGAGCATACTTATATTCGTATATATTTATATTTATACTCGTTTATATTTACGAACTAATCCGGATAGGCCGAGCCCACTCCAGAATAGTCCAGTGCCCACCCCAGAAAGTTTACTAAAAAAATCCCTGAAAACTTAAAAAAATATCATTTTCAGGAACATATATTTTAGCTTCACGGTTTATCCCGCACACAGCAGGATAGGCAGAAGTATTTTCCATAGTTCCCCATTTTCCATTGAATTCTGCATTTGAATCGGAGGCATTGCGTGCTAAATGGCGGAACGCCACGCATTTTACCTCGACACCAGAGAAATGAAAATATTAAATATTTAATTTCCTCGAAAGGGAATCGAACCCATAACTTGTCGCCACGACTGGTCTCGGCTGGATTTATGTTTATTTGATATTATATTGTTTTTATACCGTTATGTGCAATTCATATGCAATTTACATATTAAATATTCGTTTGATATGTAAATTGATAAATTTATACGAATTTTTTATACGAATTTTGTATATTTATAACAAGAGGCCAGTCGTGGGGCAGGGGCACAAAGTATTTATTTAATTTATATTTCCATTTCTTCGCTCTGGTGTCGAGGCAAAGCGCGATGTTGAGTTCCACCACTCAACACGCAATGCCTCCAGAATTCGGCAGAAAGGAGAACGGAGTGTCTTAACACTAGGTTCCCTCTGCTTACCGTGCTGTGTGCGGAATACAGCGTCAAACTGGTTTATTTTATTTATAACATACTTTAGATACATACCTATATAAACATATTTATGTTTACTACTGTTCAAGTCGATTTTTTTTCTGGAAACATTGCAATTTTCTGTAATAGTCGTTATTACGAGCACTTAATGACCGCACGAGGCTCTATGCGACGCGAATTTCCGCTCATTTTTTTTTCTCATTTTCTCGTGAAGCTTCTATGCAGTTGATACAAAGTAATTGACGTTTAATAATGAACATTAAGAGATATTGATGTCTTTATAAATACATGTTACGGAATAACAAATGTAAAATTATTTGATAGCTAATAAAAAATGGAGTATGTGTAGTATATAGTATGTTCGTAGGTATCTAGGACCACATTATGAGAAAAATTTAGATTTTTTTGCGTCACGCTGTATCATGCACACAGTAGGGTAGGTAGAGTGAATTTAGCTTTAAGACACTCTCCATTTTCCACCCAATTTTTGGAGGCAATGCGTTTTGAGCGGCGGACCTCAACGCCGCGCTTTGCCTCGACAACATAGCGAAGAAATGAAAATATTAAATATAAAAAACTATATATTGAAAAAAAACCAAAAAAAACATAAATGCTTGGCTGTTCGAGGGTCCGCTAACAAAAGGTCAGTAGCAGTGAATTTTTAATTATCATACATTTTAACAAAATCGAATTAATTATTATTATTTTTTTTTACTTTTACGATGTATTTTATGATGCAAAAAAATGACTTGAAGGTTGGTCGGACGAGCGTTTACGATTCCAATTACTTGACTGAAAACTTAATGACGAAATATAATGCGAAAGAGTTCCAGTTCTGAATTTGCTTTGTGTATTTTTAAAACAAAAATTGCATTTATAATTAATGTAGAGACGAGGACGCTATATATTTTTAACAATTTTAAAATGTTATTCTGCACTTAGTAAAGAATTTTTTTTTTATGAAAACGTATAGAAATTCGAACGTAGCCGGATTTAAACAGGTGCCTCTTCAACGGACTCCTCTTTCGCGGCGCCGGTTCAAATCTAGCTATGTAATTTATTTTTATATGTTTTCTAAAATGCA
>DWAO01006584.1:0-10813 GCA_018230605.1 Heliconius congener
ATATTTCATCTCCTCGAGTGGGGATCGAATCCATAACCAGTCGGTTTTACAGTCACACTTCGTACCGCTGCGCCACGACTGGCCTCGTGTTAAAAGACTTTGTGTCCAAATTTCCAAAAATTGCTTTGTCTATCAAAACGCGAAAAATGACAATAAATGTTAAAGTGAATTGAAAGAAAAAACTACTACTAAAAATTTACGATAGCATACAAAATTAGCTGAAACGCCCGTCAAAGTTTTATCTCTCCGGGTATATCTGATACGAGGCACGTTGTTACCTGAACGTTTTATTGACCATTAAACTGATAAACGCTGCTTATTTCTAGATTTAGAGGCCCTCGTGGAGTAGTTGAACATTATCTAGCTGCAAACGTGACGGTTGTGGGTTCGGCCTCCAGTAGGGCAAAATAAATATTTATTTGAATTAATATTTTCAATTTTTCGCTCGCTTTTCGGGATTGAGGCAAAGCGCGGTGTTTAATTACGCCACTCAACACGCAATACTTTCAGAATTACACTAGGTCTTCTCTGGCTACCCTGCTGTGTGCGGGATACTATAACGAGTGAAGCTGATATTACATAGTTACAAGTCGAAGTATAATAAAAGCGAGTTAAAAATGTAGATAATTAAAATTATTACACTTCGAGTCGTTTATGTATTCTTATTTAGTTTTACTACGCTACATTTATGTTGGTGAATAAATATTTTTTAGTTTCTATTCTAGTTTATACGAGTATGTTCCATTCCATTATTGCTTCGAAGATAGTTGATTTTTATAGACTTACATATTTTTTTGGAGCCAGTCGTGGCGCAGGGGCACAAACATGCGATAGTGAACAACACAGTTTGTGGGTTTGATTTCCACTCGAGGACTGATATTTTCAATTTCTCGTTAGGGTAAAGAGGCAAAGCGCGGAGTTTAGTTCCGCTATTCAACACACAATGCCTAACGAATTCGTCAAAAAGTAGGGAACGGAGTGTCCTAACACTAGGTTACTTGCTATCTGCCTATATCGTTTATTGTTTTTTAACTCTTGACTTACTAAATGTAAGTTTACTATACTTTCATATAATAAAATTATAATGAATACTTTTATTAAATCAATTTCTCTAAGATTTACAAATCTATAATCTAACTTTAGTACCGAACAAGTTTACTCTACAGCTATAATATATTTAAAATGTAGTGTCACTTACCCCACAAATTTCACATATAAATACACAGGCAATAATCCGCCCCTATAAATTGGCGTAAACCACCCCTAAAAGTGTCGTTGAACTCCACAATTTACTCCAAACGATCATTCATCTTTATGGTTCTATTGACGGAGTAAATTAAATTAGGTAGTTCGTCGCCTTCGTCTCTGCAATGGAAACGAAGTTACTACCCTTTAAAGATATTTTTCTTACTTTTAGTTTTCGAATAGTAGGTAATAATAGTTGTGGTCAGTTTTGGCGCAGGGGTGAGATGCGACAGAATGTTTCTGTTGACAGGGTTCGATTCCCACTCGTTCGATAATATGAATTCTAAAAGAAATTTATTGTTCTACAAACATCACATATTTTATAAGCTATAGAATGTATTTATGCGTATACTTTGTTTTTTTTTATTATTATTGAATAATTTTTTACAAATATAATTGATTCCAGTCCAAACTATAACATAGACTGGTTGTGGGTTTGATCCCCACTTGAGATTAAATATTTATTTAAATTTATCTTACCATTTTTTCACTATGGTGTCGAGGAAAAGCGCAGCGTTGAGTTCCGTGATCGCAGTGCTTCAAAAAATTCGCTGGAAAGTTGGTAACGGAGTGTCTTAACACTAGGTTCCCACTGCCTACCCTGCAATATGCGTAAGAAATTTATATCAACCTATTTGTACGAAATTTTTATTCCTTTGATGTAGTCATATAGAAAAGTACAACATGATCTTCCACCACTTGCCAAGTCACCATTTTATTAACAGTGTGACTGATTACCACGCTTGCTCCTACGCGGTATTGTGATGAATTTGTATTATTACTTTTACATAAAATACAAATAAGAGAAAATTGATGGTCTACAATAACTTTGGTCTCGGTAATGAGTTCGATTTAACATTTTCATTTCCTCGCTGTGGTAATGAGGCAAAGCGGTGGAAAGTGGGGAACACATTAGGTTTCCGAGTTACCTCTGTCTACACTAATTTGTACGGTATATAACGTCACTTGCAACAATAATAAAACGTAAATTGGATGATTCCGCTTTTCCCCATTCTGAGGAACCTCTCTTGGTGCTCTTTAAATCTCCCCTCCAAATTTCTAATTTTTGAGTTTAGTTTTTCATATGAAAATAGTATCCAAATCTGATTTCCCAAAAATACTTATTTTTACATTTTGGCCACTTGACCGAATAACAATTACGAGAAACATACATACATTTAAAATTTGTTCCACCGTCATAGGTACTTGAGATGTAAAAATAGAAGGTTCTTCTTCCAAACAAGCTGTTTGAAGTGGACCAAAACTCGGGCCAAGTACAGCACGAGTGCGCTTTAACTTTCAGAAACGTTACGTCACCCAATTGCAGGATTTCTGCTCGTGATGAGATGCTGGTTGCTCGTTATATGATGATGGTAGAATTTTTGTATGGCTTCATGGTTGTAGGATAGTTGAGTGGCGGAACTCAACGCCGATAACGTAACATAATCGTAAAACAATCTTTAATATATCGATGTCCTCAGCGATGTATATTAATTTTTTATTAACCTGAAAAAAATATTTAATCGGCTTAAATAGGCTGTTGATTAAAAAAATATCGCCACCCCATTACACAACCTACGTCTGTACGATTCAAAAGAACAATTCGTTGAATTTAAAAGGCTGAAACAAAAGCTTCTCATATGTAGGTAAATGGGACGTTGTTTATCAACTTGGAGGGGAAAAGGTATTTTTGAACGGTTTTTTCTTAATAAGCTGATATCGCTCTGGGATGTAACATTTAGGCATTGCGTATTTGGTAGGTAAAATGAAAGATATAATATACAAGTCTATAATGAATAAATTGCGCCGTTGAATTACGCCACAAATATAAAAATTCAAGATAAGTAGTACGACAAAATTACCGTCTTTAATATTTAACTTTATCCAATCTCATAATCGCTAAATCTACGTATTTTAACACTACGAAAGAAACGGATTTTTCTCGATTTGATGTATGGCGAGATAGCCTGAAATTAATATCAAATATTTAGACCTACAAACCCTTGAAGCACAGAAAAAATCCTTAATCAAAATATATAGTGTTTCATGTGGACCTAAAGTTATGAAATTTGGCACGAATTGAGGACTTACAACATAATTAAAGAAAAAATTCTGAAAAGTGAAAGTTTATAAGTCAGTCTGACTCCCACTTAACCGGATTATTTAATTGTCACGAGAACGTAGCGACACATCACCCGTTCCTCCTTTCAATTATTTTTACTTTACCAAATTTAGGTCAATTATTTTTACTTTACAAAATTTAGGTTTAGGTAATGTCGAGTTTCGGGGCTGTTCACAATGTTTCATGGTAAACGTGATGGTTGCAGGTTCGCTTACAACTCCAAGGAAACTATTTTTTCAATTTAACGTAACAAGATAATGCACGGCGTTGTGTTCC
This sequence comes from Heliconius congener, assembly GCA_018230605.1. Classification (NCBI taxonomy): domain Eukaryota; kingdom Metazoa; phylum Arthropoda; class Insecta; order Lepidoptera; family Nymphalidae; genus Heliconius; species Heliconius congener. Next base: position 3,644 of record DWAO01006584.1, read on the forward strand.
ACTATTCAACGTATAAAGTCTCCAAAATAGGACAGTGGGTGGGGAACGAAGTATACCCGTACAATATAAATGAAGCCTTAGTTTGATGCTATAATTAAGGTTACAATTCAGTACTGAATTTCCTCTCGACCTTGCTTGTTAGAAGTGCCTCTTAACGTCGCAAATGGCAGGTGTCCCGATTCCACTCTATTGTGTTTCAAGTGAGGTTTCGCATTTTATTTATATATACATGTTATTCGGCAGAAAGTGGGGAACGGAGTGTCTTAACACAAGATTCTCTCTGCCTACGCTGCTGCGGGATACAGCGTGAAGCTGATTTTTTTTTATTTACATATATGTATTATGTTGATATTTTAAGTGGTTATCGTCTGGTTGACAATGGCAATTGTGGGTTCTATTCCCGCTGGACTATTCGCTCTGGTTACAAGACAAAGCTAAGCCTGTCACTAGGTTCCTTCTGCCTACTCTTCGTGAATTATGGTTAATTCTTTTTTCATTTGAAAACTTATTAATAATAATAAGTTACTAAACGTTATGTGGTATTACTATATCCCGCAGAAAGGATATAGTTTCCCAACCTCGCTTTGCCTACCCAGCTAGGGTAAGTTCCATTAAGACACTTCCGTTCCCCACTTCCCGCCAAAGTCGCGAGTCATCGCGTGTTGAGTGATAGAAATCGCCGCTCTTTTCCTCGTTACCAGCTTGAGGAAATAAAAACATAAAATACTACATCATTTCTTCGAGTGGGAATTGAACCCTTAACTTGTCGCGTATACAGGTCCCTGCACCACGACTAGCCTCTTCTTCAAGTATATATTAGTTACATTTGGTTCTACTATAATAACAATAATATAGTAGTTATAAATATATCACTAATTTCCTTTTCCCGTATAACTGACACAGTATACGTCTTTATACTGTAGAGACTCTATATATCATTTTGATCGAAATCCTAAGCCCTGAGTAAGTCGTACACTGAATGTGCTTCATTAAGCTACATGGCTCTAATCCTACGGTTTATAGGATATTAGTTTGCATCAAAATCATCTTTAACAACAGAATGAGAGATATGTACCTGTAGTAGAAGATGAAATACCCTCCTTTCTGCAAGTCTGTTAAAAATATATATTTAAGTTGTTATCCTTACTTAGACTTTTTCTAGGATAAAAATAAAATCACATATATATAGAGAGATCTGATATCAAGTTTGAAATGGTTCAAATCGATTACTTTTATTACCTATATTTTTTTTACCTTTATACTGTATCCCGCACACAGCAGGGTAACAATGAAATTACAAATGTGTAACCAATATTGTTGTTATTCGAAATGGCGGCAGCAACAAAATGATAGTTTACAATTTTTTACACAATCCATCTTATATGAAAATATTAAATAAAATGGCTTGGTTTTTACAATGTGAAAAACTAAACATCTAGAAAGTTTATTTTTAAAAACCTGCTTTTTCATTAATATGTTATTATATGCCAGTCGTGGCACAGGGGCACAAGCGTGTGGCTGTAAACACGTCAGTTTGTAGATTCGACTCCCACTGGAGAAAATGGAATATATTATATTTTCATTTCTTCGCTCCGGTATCGATGTAAAGTGCGGCGTTGAACTCCGCCACTCAACATTCAATGTCTACAGAATTCAGAGGAAAGTATGTAACGGAAATGCCTTAATGGAAACGGATTTCTTGACACTAAGTACCAAATTTCCCTCGGCCTACCCTGCTATATGCGTGATACAGCGTGTAACTGAAAATATAATGTCATTGACTTAACTTTCCTTCGAAAACCCACAGCGTATGTTCTCGATCTCAATGTTAATTACATTCAACAACGTGTTAATTACTTAATTAAACTCTTCAGTAAAATAAGCTTTACTTTTTCGACGCTCTCATTGTAAAGGTACATGTTAAACGAAATTATTTCTAAACAAGATAACTTAATATGGAGGAGGATGTTATCTTATGTTTAATAGGTTTTGTATGTAATATAAACACATATAAAGAACTTCGTAGGTAAACCTGATATGGGGATGGCAGTCGTATGCTTCAAAGTAGGTTTCTATTTTAAATGTGTTGGTTACATTAGCTTAAATAATCGATACGTATATATTTTTTGTTTTCTGTGTTGTTATTTGTGGCTTCCGCGCCATATTTTTGTACTTCGAAAATAATTTTTTAAATCGATCCAGTAATGACTGGTGCGTTCAACCAAACGAACTCTTCAGCTTTCATATATAAGGGTAGATATTAAGTGCTGATAGTTAGCATTCAATATCTTTAATTGTGTAATAATTGGAGAAAGCAATACATAATACATCACATAAACTTTTAATAATTTTAATAATTTAATTTTCTACAATTTCTCTTGTTTCTTTTCATAAAACCGTTGTGGCACAGCAGCACGGCACACGACAGTGAATGCGACGATTGTGAGTTCGATCGAGATAACAAGGCCGTCACTCAGCGTGCAAAGTTTCGAATCTTAACATAGATACCTTCTGCCTATCTCTATGTGCAGGATATATTAATAATTTACTATTTATAGTGAAAACTTAAAGCATCAATACATTCAACTGGTAACAGTAGTCGTACTGCCCGCGCACGTCGGTTTCTAGGTCGACGTGAATAGCGTCTGCTTGTAACAGACAAAGATGCTTTACAATAACACGTCTATAGAAACAGAAACGTCACTACACGATCAGATACGTGTACCATTTACTTCCGTAGCTTATGTTTGAAATTATATTCTACTGTCACTGTAGTTTACTGATTATGGTGTAGTAAATTAGCGGCGTCACGCTTTTTCCCGCTAAGCAGGGTAGGCAGATCCTTCGGTTGTCATAATGCCCACACATGGCAGACGGATACCACCTTAGTTAGCCAGCCGTGGCGCAGGGGCAAAAAGTGGGACTGTAGACGCGACTGATTGTGGGTTCTATCCCCTCTCAAGGAAATGAAATATTTATTTAAATTTATATTTTCATTCCTTCGCTCTGGTATCAAAGCAAAGCGTCGCGTTAAGTTCCGCCACTCAACTAGCAATGCCTCCAGTATTCGATGGAAAGTGGGGAACGGAGTGTCTTAACACTAGGTTCCCCCTGCCTACTCTGCTGTGGGCAGGATACAGCGTGAAGCTGATATATATACTTAAATATTTATTCGTTAAGATGCTCAATTATCATAAACAAAACAAAACTAGCTTACACAGATTATAATCATAATAAGATATTTACAATAGATTTAATATAAATATGCAAAACAATATTTATTCTCGAGTTACAACCGCTTATCGGTCTTATCTACATACATAAATATTTACTTAATTACATTGATATTTTGTATAGATATTTCTAATCTTTATGAATGCCCCACTAATATATGGGGCATCATATCAGATATAGTGTAAAGATACTCCCTTCTCCACTTTAAATTGACCCCCATTGTGAATTGAACTCACAACCATCGCGGTACATTTGAAATCTTTTAAACTTCGATTCCTACTCTGAGATATGAATCACCAGGCCAGTCCCAGTCCAGTCGAGGCCAGTCGTGGCGCAGGAGTATAAAGTGTGACTGTAAAATCGTCTGGTTGTGGGTTCGATCCCCACTCGAAATAAAAATATTTATTTGTATTTATAACAAAGAAATGAAAAATTTCTTTGTTCTGGTGTCGAGGCAAAGCGTGTTGAGTTCCGCCACTCAACACGCAATGCCTCCAGAACTCGGCGGGAAGTGGAGAACGGAGTGTTTTAATACTAGGTTCCCTCTGCCTACCTGTGCGGGATATAGCGTGAAGCTAATTTATTTATTTTTTATTTAGATATCAATTACTTTCATTTCTCCATTCAACTGGTAAACGGAGAGTCTTAACACTAGGTTGTAGGTTTTCTCTGCTTATCTATAGTATACTAAACGCAATTACAATTACAGCGTGAAGCCTATAAAAAAATATAAATAATATTCTTAGATTCTTAACTTGAAAAGACAGCGATGGTAGTGAAGTTATTGTGCGCTTGAAATTATGTAGGTCTTCTGAGGATGACATCCGCAGGATGAGGTTTTCATTCAAAAAGCTTTTATTATAGGAAAAAGAACTTATTTGAATATAAAATTTAAAATTACATCGTGGCGTAGAGGCACAATCATGCGACTATAAACGCAACGTTTGTGGGTTCGATTCCTACTCAGGGGAAAAAAATGTTTAATATTTTCGTTTTTCGCTCTGGTAACGAGGTAAAGCGTGGCGCTGAGTTTTACTACTCAACACGCGATGCCTCGCGGAACGGTAGTTTCTTAATGGGGAAGGGAGTGTCTAAACCTAGGTTCCCAAGATCCCTTCGCCTACTATGCTACTCGTATATACAGAATTTGCCTCGTTATCAGAGCCAGGAAATGAAAATATGAAATATTTTTTTTACTCGAATGGGGATTAAACCCACAACGTTTACAGTCTCAAGCTTGTGCCTCTGCGCCACTAGTGGTCTCATTATATTAATCTAAGTTTAATTCAGGCAGGAAGAAATAAAAGTAGTACACATAAAATTTCCGATTACCTTCAGGCTTAATATACTATGAAGTAGTAGTGGCCCAGGAACACAAGTGTGTACTATAAACGCGACTGGTTGTGGGTTCGATCCTCACTCGAGGAAGTGAAAATATATATTTAAATTTAAATTTCCTTTTTCGCTCTGGTATCCAGAATTCGGCGCCAATGCCTCCAGAAATCGGCGAAAAATGCAGTTCGGAGTATCTTAACTCTAGGTTCCCTCTGCCTACCCTGTTATGCCAGATGCCTGCGGGATACAGTGTAGCTGATTTTTTTTTAATATACTATGAAATCATAAAATGAAATTGTAATTACGAACACTAGCTCGTTCCCGCTAAGGTGTTAATCTTATTGAGTAATTACTCAAGTTAATGGTATATCTTCTTCCGTTATAATTGAGTAATTATAACAGCGAACACAGATGCGAAACGATGGTTTAGTGGAAATCGCTTTACAAATAAGAAAACATTTTGGTTATGGAAAAATGTATTACTCTACTCGCGAATTGAATCCAAGACATGATCTGTAAACAGCACTTGTTAACTTTTTAAATCTATGTAGATAGATACTTCTACAATAAATTATAAAGCTGAACAGTTTGTTCTAACGTTAATAGATCGCCGTTATCTCGGGAACTACTGATTTGATTTCCAACAAATGACACATAATAAAGCCTATAGCCCTATAGACTATATTATTTAAAGTGTCATACACAACATTATATCCATTTGACTAAGGAAGCGAAGCCACAAGAATAAACTAGTACATACTATTCTATTAAAATATGAATAATAATACAGGCGTCTACATTGTAAGGAAGTTCTATAGAGTTTTTCAGTAAATAGGTCACTCGTTTTCCGCAATTATCAGCTAATATCCGCTATAGTACATTTCTAGGGCGAAATATCCTTTAGTATTCAGTTTTGTAAGGAAATGAAGATATTATTTATGTTAGAGAATTTTCTCTTACTTAAAGAAATCTAGATATATTGTTATGGGGCCAGTCGTAGCGCAGAGGTACAAGCGATTGTAAATGCGACAGGTTATGGGTTCGATTCCCACTCCAGGACATTCAATATTTCGTATATCTATTTCTTCGCTGACCTTGAGTTTCGAAAGTGGATGACGGATGTATCTAAATGAAAACGGGGTTTTCGTATTAATATTCGTAATTTCGTATTAAATATTCGAAAGTTGCTTGGCGGGATCTAACCATCTCGTTTCACCACACTCGAGAAATGGAACTCGTATGTACCTATTTCATTTATTTAATACATGTATATAAATTTTGAGTATATGAAGGTATATAACGGCGTTGAGTTTCGCCACTCTGTTCCGCAGTTAGGCGGAAAGTGTAAAATAAAACGGGATGGGAAATAAAACTGAAAGTGAACGGAGTTTTATAACATTGGGTTTCCTTTTCCATCGTTACCTATCCTGCTATATGTGGGATACACTGTGAAGCAAGTGAAGTTTTTTTTAAATATAGGTACATTACATATAACTATAGTTGCTTAGTTTATTTCTGAGAATAGAAAACGATTTTTTTTGTTTTGTATATTCATGTTGTACAAACAACATTTTTAAAGTTTCATAACAAATGGTAAAACGGGACCCTGTTACTAAGAACTCGCTTCTTTGTCTGTCTGTCCGTCCGCGTCAGTCATCAAGCTGTATCTCATGAACCGTGATATGCCTATTTCTGCTGCCGTTATAACAACAAATACAGATACAATAAATATTTAAGGGGGCAGTTTTTATAGAGTGCGTGAATCTGGTTCGCACTTGGCCGGTTTTTTTTTCTAAGTAAACCATAAATATTTTATTAGTCTGCGTGTTTCCCCGACATAGCAATGTAAACAGAAAGCACTATTTAACACTACGAAAAAAAATGTCACAAAACGATGCGATTGCAAAGCAAAAAATGTAAAATTTCTTAATGATAATCGAACCCACAACCGTCGCTTATATAATCAGAGAATAAATCTTTACAACAACTTTACTATGTTATTTGCGTAAACAACAAATTATCATAATATACGTCTCAAGTACAAAGTCCTTTCCCCTCGATTCCACCTGAGCGATTAAAAGTCATGTCATTTCAAATCACTGAAGCCATGTAGCGATGTATTGACGTTATAATATGGAGTTTAATGTTTAAGCGAAATTATGTTCATTGTTTGTGAGTATAAGATAATAATATATACATAGATATTATAAATAAACAAAATGAACGTAGCATGACCATATTAGATTACTCTTAAAAGGTTTTAATTTTAAATACTTTTTAATGTTTTTTTTTAAAGAATATTTTAAGGCTAGTATGGGAAAAAGTTATATAATTACATTTACATACATTTTTTAATACGTAAAATGATATAATAAATATAAATGTCCTGTTAAAATTGGATTATTTAAAAGAAAAATAATAATACCTACGTGAAGTATTAATCTAAGTCGTGGCGCAGCGGCACGAAGTGTGACTGAAAAACAGACTGGTTGTGGGTTCGATCCCCACGCGAGGAGATGAAATAATTACTAAATATAATTTTTTCCCTCTGGTGTCGAGACTAAGCGCGGCGTTGAGTTCTGCCACTCAACACGCAATGCC
>DWAO01006585.1:0-10813 GCA_018230605.1 Heliconius congener
CCAGTCGGTTTTACAGTCACACTTTGTGCCGCTGCGCCACGACTGGCCTCAATAAAAACTAAAAAAAAAAAATTAAATACATAGTAACATGGTTTGAGTGCACATGACATACGATAGTTACTATGGTGTCACTTCCCGAAACGTTTACAATAATTGTACATGATTATAGTAGTCTATAGTGTTTGTTTTTTCCGAATTAAAACAAAGGTTTATGTAAAATGCGGCTTTGCTTAGAATTTTTTACTCGGAAGGTGACCTAAAGAATGGTAGTCACGTATTTATTCTCTGTTCTACGTTTATTTCAATATATGAAAAACGTTAGATGCCAGCCAATGCTTTTTAGTTACTGTTTTTTTTTAATTAAAAAAGATGATTGCATTAAAAAAGTTCTTCTTTTAAAACACTTTTAAATTAAAATAAATGAAATGTTTTTGCATATACTACATTACCATAATAGTTTTTATATACATCATTCTGAAGCGCCATCTGGTGGCCCTTTCGCACGGGTTTATAACAATCAAAATCGATTATTTACAGTTTTATTCATTTACCTGTGGCGCTGGCGACGATGTCTGTCTTGAACTACTAGTTACTGGTGTGGATGCAGTTGATACAGTGGTCGAGGAAGTGGTGGCTGACTCGCTTGTTGTCACCGATTCGGATTTAGATGGATTTGGTTTTGTAGACTCCGTCGGTGTGTTTGGACCTTAGAAGTAAATGTCAGCTTATTAATATTAGTATAGAAGCACCGAATAAAAGTTTAAGTCCAAATAAATACTTACCGGTACGGAGATATTTGAAACTGCTAGCGGTATAAAAAAAAATAACAACATACCTGTGGAGGTTGTGGTGGAAACGGCCGCGTCTGTCACGCTGGAGCTGCTGGAGGCGTGAGAGCTCGCCGGCGCGGGTGTCGCCTCGATCGACACCTCGGTACTCTCGGACTGCGCTGACACTTGTTGAACTGTCGTCTATGTATATAAACAGTATTTTAAGTATCAAATAGACTCGAGTAGTTATCTAAATATGATCGTTGATTTTATTCTTAACATTGTTCATAAATTTTTTCAAGTTAACTCATGGCACCAGACCGAAGGTGACTTAATTTACAAATAAAATGCTATTATATGTTATATAATAAATATCTATTCTTATTCTATAGTTTTAACTCTGACAAATTACATTTTTTAAAGTTAACTAACATTAATTCTAAAAGCAAGAATTTATGACTAACCGTAGATTGTATTTGGTGATTTTTCTCATCCTCGCTCTTGACGTGAGCCACTAGCGTTTGGGGCTGTAGGGGCAACACTGAACCCTGTACGGGAGCGGTAATAAGCCCGACCGTGCCTTGTTGCAGAGTTAATTGCGATGAGCTTAGATTATTCGCCGACACCTAGTGATAATAATTAATTTATAAATGACACGTTTATAATATTTAGCATGAGTCAATTTTTGATCAAAATATTTTAAAGTTAATTATTATTTTTAATTTTAAAAAGGAATAATATATAATTTTGTTTTTAAATAAAGTAATTTTCAATAACACATCATTTGTACATTTAAAGCAGAACAGCGACACTGGATATCCACACACATAAATATGACAAAGAGAATAGATTATTATATAGAAGTAAATTTAAATATATTGGTTCCTACGAATTGCAAGGCTAATTTTGTATTAGATTAATAATCTGTAGCTTTATTCTACAAACATGCACTGATTTAATCAACATGCATTATAGATTCCATTCTAAATATCCAGAAAGAGGTGAATCATCATGCATATTCAAACATTTACATGTGAAACAAATGATATTAATTACAGTAGTATACTTCCGAAGTCTTCCAGTCATTTCCATATATTATAATTTCGCATAGCAAATTTTGAGTAGGGGAAAACTACGGAGAAATTATTATATTATAGATATTTATATTGTTTAGCTGAACTGGATACCAAATATAAAGATGTGCAAAAAAAAAAACTGTCATAATTTAAGCCAATTCATTGTATTCGAATCGAATATAGTCGTTATAATATTGAGGAAGAATTAAATTTAGAATAATATGTTATTCTTATAATAAATAATTTTAGTTGTGTGTCTGTCCGTGGGTTGCTCTCGCGACGTGGAACAGCTATTGGTTATTCACCTGTTTGGAACTATCTTATTCAATGCATGGATAAATATTCAATATATTTGAAGTTGAAATAAATCTAATAGTATAGATTTTTAAGTTATACTCGTATCGAAAATGGTATACAATATGAGACGTGCACTTACGTGAGGGCTCTTAAGAGACACGAATAAAAAATATGGCTAGAAATAATTGAAGCGATTTAACTGAAAATGGAAAGGGATCGATGTATCATGCGGGGGTTACGAGAGCGAGAGGTGGGGGAGTCTACCTCATGGTGTAACACGGCGGACGATAGCCGCACGAGGGGCGTGAGCAGCGACGCCGCCTTGAGAGTGAGCCGCGGCTGCCATTTACACCGATGTCAAATTTTACCCACATCTACCTTATGTTTCACCATTACCCTACTATTACATGGGTTCCGTGCAGAACAAGTGCAGTAAGTACACAACATGAAGTTTGTTCGTTTTTCACCACGAATTGTTAGGGAAATGGAGGACGAATCGACCAAAAATGTTTTTAGGTTGTTCATATTTGCAATTTGAATGTTTACACATATGACCAAAAATAGCTTTAACATATCTACGAGAGTTAATTTAGTAAAGAAAATAGGAAAGTAAGAAAAAGTACAATAATGAAAGACCTTGAGAAACTAATTTTGGAAAATTATTTAAATTATAAATAACATTTTTTTGTCGATCATAGAAATAATGTATATTTCGAGTAAAGTTGGTTATGGTAATACTTAAGGTCATTGCTGAGTATAAATACGTAAAGTATATTAACTATTATTTAGCCTTTTGTTACTATTATAGTTTTAAGTTACTCTAGGCAACACAAACCAGAAAATTAAATTTAAACCAGTGATGTAACGAATACGAAAAAGTTACGTACAAAGCTTAATTTGATTGCGCGAATTAGGGAATATCATACGAAGAAATTTTGTTACATCACTAGTGGTTACTCGAATTTGCATTTCGTATAGTATTGTTATTAAGATTAATTATAAACTAGCCTAGCGTTATTATAAAATAAGATTAATAATATATATATTGATACTTTATCTAATTAACCTATGATAGAATTACTATATCTATTCATTTGGGCTTGAGACAAAATGTAAACATAGAAAACAAAGTTTCAGATTTTTTTATTTAATAACAGTTTTCTCATATACATATGTATTTAGCAGCTAAGTGTAGCTAAGCTAGCTAAGCTAGTGTTGTATTGTAAGAGACTCCATGATAAAAAAAAAGAAAACTAAACCTTAATTTGGAATCTTGCAAAAAGAGACAAAAAAATCCTAGATATCTCCATAAATAAGATATCTATGGAGATATTCTAAATCAATATTTATATATAATAATTGGAGCTTTAAATAAATGCTCCCTTACCATTTGCTAACACTAAAACACTTTCACACACACCTTCACATAGGGATGACAATCATAATATTAATATAAAAATATGTTTGATGTTCATAATTCATTCACTTAAAAAGTTTAGCTATATGGGGTATTTGTATATAAATTGAGAGCAAAATTTACTTTTACAATATCTCTGAAGGGAGATAGTTAATCAAAGTATTGTATAATATTATTACTACTTTTTAATTTTGTTATATTTTTTGAAGAATCGCCATCCCTACTAATTCATGCAATGCATTAATGACTTGGAAGTAATGCATGGTATGATTTTGTTAATGTTTTTTTTTATGAAATATTAGTTATTAAAAATAATTGGATTATTAAAAAGCTATGTTAGTTCTATATCTAATATAATCTATATCACTATTAATAATTTATATTGATATATTTTTTAAATTTAAATATATTAATATAATTTTAAATATTTAAGTATATTAATATAATTTTATAAGAGTAGTATTTTTTAAGTATATTAATATATTTGTATTAAATATTACCGATTTGCTATTTTTTTTAAAGATATATTTCTAAATTAATTTATTTTTATATTTAAAACTAAGTTTACTTTCGTGATAAACTAATGTTATGAAACTATACTTATATTCTAACTAACCTAAGCTAAATGTTATTTCTATAATGTATGATATAATAAATTAATGTATAGTAATATTAGAATGTGTACTTACTGTTTGCATTTGAGTGGAATGGTTAAGAGCTTGCTGTTGAACGGCCATGCCTACAGATGTTTGTACTAAATTATTTCCAACTAAGGCCTACAAACAAAATATAGCCTATCATTATATTATCAAGAGTATAAAAAAATAATTTATTTTAAATATAAATTAAATTTAAATTGAATATTTTCTTTTGGTACGTGCAGCATTATAGCAGCAGCAGCAGAAATATTATTTTTAATAAAAAGTAATTATAAAAATCCTTTCGTATTTTGAAACTAAAACATAGCGTGATCATGTTATTTTTTTTATATGCGTACATATAGTGCAATAAAGATAACCTAATCGCCCTATATTATATATTATTTTCATACAACATATTGCCATCCGAAAATTTAAAATGCCATCCGAATGCCATCCGAAAATTTAAAATAGACCTTTATTTTATGTCAAGTAGTAAAGAATACAAATCAATTTCCAAAATTGTAAAAACCTTCTGATAATATACGTACAATATGCTCATTTTAACATCTTTGTTTGTCTCTACTGAGAATGTTCTTAATATACTGTTAGTAGGTTACACTATAAATTACCTAATTCAAATGAAAATAAATAAATAAATAAATAAAAACAACACACAGATATATAAATAAATTACCTGAGGTTGTTGTTGAATCGTGTGCACTTGTGTCAGTGTAGTTTGTGGCTGGTTACCACCCAGCTGGCCTACAATAGTGCTAGCTCCAGCCATTCCTCCCAACTATAGAAATGTAAATATATTATTTTTTCAGTTTCACGCTGTATCCCGCATATCGGAAGATAGGTGATATAATAAATGAAATATTTCAATCATCAAAACAACTATTTCTATTTTCATAATTTATTTTTTTAGCAGAACAAAATATTTTCGTTTCTTTGCTCTGGTCACAAGAGAGAGAGCGGACCATTAAGATCCGCTACTCAGCAAGCCATGTCTTGCAAATTGAGCGGGGCGCGGGGAACGGAGTGTCCTAACACTAGGTTCCCTCTGTCTACACTGCTATATGCGGGATACAGCCTAAACAAAAATAATTAATAAATATATCTTATCTACCGGATGTATTTGTTGCACCATAGATATCGTCTGCGGCATGGCGGTCATGGGCAGCGCTTGTGATACTGAGCCAACGGGTAAAGCACCTTGTTGCATGCCCAACGTCATACCTGCGAACAACATTTGATGTTAATGGAGTATTGTGTTTAAGATGTCATGTGGAATAACATTTAGAAAACGTATAAAAATTTGAACGCAACGGGACTCGAACCCGCACCTCCTAGAAACCAGACATGAGAACGTATGGCTTAGTGGTCAGAGCGCCTTGTCGGTTTTCAGGTTCGAATCCCGCTTCGTTCAATTTTTTATGTTTCCTAAATAAGTATTTTAATAATCCATCCATTTTTTTTAACATTATTATTAAACAAAAATGTCATTTTTTGATTGCTTACTACCTATTTAGCTTATTATTATTTATATATTTTTGAACCTGACTTGTATATTTTAACATTTTTTTCTTAAATAGATTAAAATATATTGATTGACAATTGAACAATATAATGTATTATTACATATGACTTTTTTTATCTAGTGTATTTATGTGAAATAAGATTTTTACACAAGAATTTATGTTTGTGATATTGTAAATTTTCTCTTATTTTCTTGGAAAATTTAATAATTTTAATTGCATAAATTAAATTTTAAAATAATTCTTTTTAATATATATTACAACAAAAAGGAAGCTTCCATTAAAGTCATGTAATATATGATATCATATTCACCTTGTTGTTGGTAGTGTTGCACCATCTGTTGCGTTTGTTGTTGATGGATCAGTTGTTGTTGTTGGTGTTGCTGTTGGTAATCATTATAGGTATTACAATTGGTACTTTCAATATTATATTTAAAATATAATTAATTTGATACTATTGGTCAAAATAACCAAATACTATCGGTGTCAGTGCAGGACTTTCCAACAGAGTTTTTGGTTAAAACGTTTTTTTGTCATGCATCTAGTTCTGCAATGATAAATTATCTTACAATAACCAGAGATCTAAAAAGCTTTACATCCTAAAATTTTCTGAAATTAATAATATCGTTTACAAAGTAGATGCTACTGTAAAAAAACGTATATCAGCATTTAGGAGGTCCTACACGGACGTCGACGTTAGGTTAAGCCATAATCAAGATCTAAATGATAGAGATTTTTATTGACCTTTTCCTAGTAGTAAGGATGGATTATCGACAAAAGAAATCTATAAATAATATAATAAAAATATAGTGCTTTTTGCATATAACAAATGAATCATATCAAATAGAGCCGAATGTGGACTATCATGGTTGTCCGGGACGGTCGTAGGGTTCGATAACCATTCGAGGGATTGATTACATTCATTTTTTGCGGCTCTCGCAGACTGTTTGTTTAATACAATTATTTCCTTATTCACCTGTATAGCTTGTTGTTGTAATATAGCTTGTTGCTGTATACTCTTAGATAGTGGCTGCTTCTCGGCTACGCTCGCTATTTGTGTCATTTGGCCACTCGTGTTCATTACCAATAGCCTAAATTGATAAATTTAAAATTTAATGTATTTATTACATAGAAAAGAACAACTTATTTACAAAAATACTGTATCAAAAAACATGTCATTTGAATATAATTTCAAATTAAGGCTATTAAGCATTAAGATATTTTATTAAATTATACTATTAATAAGACTGAACATTTAACCACTGGAGTGGTATAAATATCGTCTGTTACACCAATGGTGCCTGAGTATACGGTTATTTCGATATTAAATGTATATGAGAATATGTGAAGTTTAACCAGAAAATTGTCGATAAAGTATAATCAAATAAAGAACAAATCAAAGGTAAAAAAAGATTTAAAAATTTTAAAACAATTATAGTTATACTAAGATAAAATAGCAAGAATTTAAGTAAGAAAACAAATATATTTATATTATACAAATATTGTCACGTACTGTTGTTTCGGTTGTTGTATTTGATGCTGCATTTTGTTAGTTTGATTGGCGGCATCTTGTTTGTTAGTCGGAGCCGGCGACCGCACACCTGGCTTGCCCCGTTGCTTCGCCTGAACAAATAAAAATACTATATCTTATCTTAGTAACATATGTCGTGGCGAACATATGGCGCGTACAGACACACACTTGTGCACACAAGTGTGTGTCTGTACGCGACAGTTGTGGGTTCGATAACCGCTCGGAGAAATAATTCTTTAATATTATCATTTGTTCGCTCTGGTAACAAAACCAAGCGCAGATTGGAGTTGCGCCACTCAACACGCGAACAGATCTCGAGAGTTCGGCGGAAATTGGGTAACAGAAATGTCTTAATGGAAACAGGGTGTCTTAATCGGATAGGTTCCCAAGGTCCCTTTGCCTACTCTGCTATGTGCGATATACGGCGAAAAGTTTAAAAATCTTATTACTATTAGTTTAGGGCCGCTAGGTTGCCCGCAAGTATTTAGTTATGTATTTAAATTTCCTGATTGCGGCAAGAAGCTCAAAAATTTGATGGAAAGTGGGTAACGGATTAGTAACGTAGCCTCCTATATGCGGGATACAGCGTGAAACTAAGAAAATAATATTTATCTGACACAATGGCATCATTGTGAAAAATTTCCTCATTCCTTATATTTACCTGATTTTGAGCTTGGTTAGCATTAGTCTGTGTCGACACGGAGGAAGCTGGTCGTATACCCGAGGGTAGTATGTTCGACAGCGGTCGAGGCGTCTTCGAGAGGCCGTCGGTTGACGCCCTGGGCTTTGTGGTTGTGGTTGCACATGCTACTGTTGCATCTGGGTACAAATCACGTTTCAATGTTAGTAAAAATGTATCTATATTTAAAAAGTTAAAATATTTTGCATTAGATATATTATTAGATCTCTTAAACATATAATAATATGCGTGAATAATAAATAAGTAGTTAATAGTATATGAGGTATATTAATATACGCATAATAACAAAACAATGGAACAAAAATCGATATCGCCTTCATACAATAAACAATTGTTAATAACAAGGGTTTAAACACAATCGCTATGCACAAAAAAATCGCATCAGTTTAATAAAATGTTGTATTTGTGTTTGAATGAATTCCAGGACGGTTTGAAAAGATGACTGGACCCAATATCAGCTACATTACAGTCGGTACCGTAACAGAGAAGATGAACTACAAGAAATTAGGAAATAAATCATTTTTTTTTCTTCTTTTTCCTTAATAGGATACTAGATTCTTATGAATCTAATATCCTATTAGGGGCCCAAAATGGCCTTTGGGACGGATCATTAGATAATAGTTAATGACAATGGTTAATACACACAATCGCTACACACAAAAAGTTATTCGCATCAGCTCATAAACACATTTAACTAGCACAAATAAAAGAGGATCAATATGAGTTTGTATATATAATATATAAAATACTATAGAACTGATACTAACTGTTATGTTGCACATTATTCTGTGGCGAATGTTGTATGAACATCGATGGTGGGGCGTCAGGTTGGGAGCCTCTTATGAATATGGGGTTAGGGGCCAAGAGGCCGCCGGCCGGCAGGGCCCCGGCCTGAAGGCCTCCCGTCCACATCTGCGGGAGGGCCCCCGATATCTGCCAGGGGGCGAACTGCATCGTTTGACTGCCAGTCTGTAACCATTGGTTTAATTAACATATCTATAATTATATAAATATATACATACATATGACTCATATTTGAATAATTATTAAATTTTTAATTATTGATTTGACAAACTCTTTTTAGTTACAATATGAGTCATTAACCAAACAAAAAAAGGGTAAAATAATTTACGAAGAGTAAAAAAATAAAGTTACGTTAAGACTTTAGAAATGTAGCACCGTAAATAAATCGTAAAATAAACATTTAATATTCTGCCCGCTTTTTTTAATCTCAAATTTTTTCTATTTATATGTAAAATAATATTTGTATAAAAATTACAAATTTTATACTCTAATGTAAAGACATTATATATATCCTAAATGTAAATGATATATAATTAATATATACATATTACGTTTCATAGTTATTACTCTACATCATTTCTTATAGTCAAAAGCAACAAATGAGAAGTAATTAATGAAATAAAAAATATAATTGCAAATCACAAAGCAAACCAGGTAAAACCAAATTTAAAAAAAAATAACATATGCTTTTTTTAAAACATTGCAGTCAAAGAAATAAAAAGTCAACCATAAATCTAAATAATATAAATATATTTGTTGATTCGGTATTTCACTCAATATTAAGTTGTGTATCGGCCTAAAGGTTACGTGACTCATAAAGGGAGAGCTGATAACAGTCAGACCTTCATTTCGTTATAAAAGCTGAAAAAGTTTCTTAATTTAAAAAGTACCTAACATATACTGTACCTAATTTTCGTTCAAGCACCTACGAATATAATATTTGCTATATTTGCTATATTAGTTATAACAAAAACAATTTATTAATTTATTGATTAATTAATAACTTATGTGAAGAAAACCGGTATTTGCTTCTTATATGTTCGAAGGCGCTCATAGCTTATTAGGATTTAGAGGGGCCGGGCTGGAGGAAGGAGGAGGAAAACTATTTAAAAAAAAAACTTTATCATTAAGGAACGTTGTTTTATTCTTTGCACCTTATTTACCAAATGACTTCCAAAGTAACCACCGCTTAAACACCATATTAATTTACCAGTTTCTTATAAACAAACGATGTTTTGATTAAATTGTCATATGTATCTGAAATATGAATGTGACTAATAATATTGTGACTTCCAAGAAATCGACCATTGCATTTTTTTTTCTTATTTTTGTCAAATGATCAGGCGGTGATTTGGATTTATCAGGACAGAACAATAGTTTTCATTTACTACAGTGTCTTTATAGCCGTAACATATATGGCCATTAACTAAATACATCGTTTTACAATAATTCTTTATTGATGTCTGTTTTTATTAAAATTTTAGTTTTTATTTTAAAAAAAATCATTGTATGTTTTTAAGAAAATGTATCCGGACGTTGCGGAACTATTCAACGCTTCGATTTATGTTGTTATATAAATAACAACATAAATCGATGACGTGTGTGTGTTGTATTAGTAAAATTGTACTCTAGTATTTTAGTGACTGTTAACTGACTTCTCAACACATATTACATATTAGAATAACTTGATAAATAATATAGTTATAACAGTTAATAAATACGGCAGTTATCTAATATATTTTTACTTAATAAATAATTTATATATTTTACAAACAAACAAACACTCAAACAATTATATCGCTATAGCCAACATATTAAACAATATCGCTATGCATTAATCATAAGTCGCAAGGCATATTATTAGAATAATATTAAACTTGAAGTATTTATATTAAAAGGAATGTGCATTATATTATATAAACGATAGATAATTATGAATGTATACGTTCGTATGATCCATTTATAATAGAAAATATAATTGGTTTCTAAATATATATATATATATATATATATATATATATATATATATATATATATAT
>DWAO01006586.1:0-10813 GCA_018230605.1 Heliconius congener
CCTCTGCCTACCCTGCTGTGTGCGGGATACAGCGTGAAGCTGATTTATTTGATTTGTTTTCTGACTAAAAAGAAATGAAAGGATTTTTATTACAAAATATTGTAAATTTAGTACTCACACAGCATATTATGTAGGTACAATAAATGTAAAAAATATATAATATATATTTTATAATAGCAGCTGAATAATAGAAAATTTGTTTTAAATGTATATTGTTTAAATTGGAACTTAATAATATATTTAAAAAAAATAAAAAATAAGTGAAAACGATTCTAATTTATGTGTTAGGCATGATAAAAAAGTAAAATTAATTAATGAGTGACGCACATAATATTATAAAATTACATTGGGTATATACATTAACAGAAGTCATTGTCATTTAGTTCATAATAATATTAAAATAATAATATAATAATTAAATCTTTATCATCGATCTACTTTACAATTATAAGTATTTACGAGTAAAACGCATCTTTTGTTATCAAATAGAAAGCAAATTTTGATAACTGAATTTATCAAGATATTAAACATATGATAAATTGTATTTATACTGATAAGTTATTAACTTTGATTGGATTCCAAAAACTCTGTGCGTCAATCTTTGAAGATTGACATGATTATGTTTAATAGACGTTTCCTACACAATTTTATAAAAAAAAACAAATCATATTTAAATAAAATGTTAGTATGAATAAGCCAAGTTATGTAAAAATGCTTTGATAATAATTATTCAAATGTCATCGCATGATTATAAAACTGAACGCTAAAAGGAAAATACAAGAAAGATAAATACGTTAAAACTGAACAGTAATTTATATACTGCCGATAAATGTTTACATTATAAACTATGGGCTAAATTCTGATAAAAGAAGTATATAAGATTGTTTCAATTATATAGCAGGATAACAAAAGATATTAATTTTCGAAATAAATTATTGAAATAAAAATTCCCCCGAGTAGTAATCGAATCGACACCCGAAACGTAGTAAACGTAATTATTTTATTATGCTTAGATTAAAATCGTAAAAATGTTCGAAAACACCATGCACAATACGAGTATATTTGAAGGTAAAACATTGAATTTATTTAAATACTACTGAGGAAATTACAGTGCGGTCTTGATACTTATAAACATGTGAGCACACAATACGTCATAGATCTTTATTGCAACAATACAGGTGCTTGCGTGTAAATACGTATTTGAATTTGTGCTTTATAACTCATTGTTGACTCATTTTCATATTTTTTTTACAAATTATTAATTTATTAAAAATTAAATTAGTTGTAAAATTTTATATTTTCTACCTTTTTCCTGGGCCGGCTCGCCGGGTGCACCTTGCGTAGATTCGGACGTGTTATCTCCGCTCTCTGACGGCCCATCAGAGTCCTTATCGCCATCTGAAGCAGCCATAACAAGACGTTTATATAAAAACCAGGTCAATTACTTACAATTCCATAATAACAGCCAAGAATGTAAACAGTCGCATTCAAAATACTATAATGAAGATAAACGCGTGAGCCGCACCGTGGTACCAGCGTTTCAGGAATTCAAAACTGAACATTCTTAAACAGCTGTAATAGCACAATGTCCATTATATCTGTATACTTATCGCACTCGATAATACATTCATATCGCTACAATTAGGGCAACATAGTACGTTAGAAGAGGCACCGGCGACATTTTAACGAGTGCAAACAAATTTAGATGGTTATAATGAAAATGGATGGGCAGTCGGCGCGAGTGCGACGCGGCCGCGCTTGCAAGACGCTCGCCGCAACTGTCGTAAATTGTGTTTGACGTGCAAATAAAGAAAAAAAATGTTTCATGACAACGGCACACGCGAGCACCGAGGTTGAATATGCCTTGCTTAACAGGCACTACAAGAGGTTATCTTTTTTTTTAAGGTTATGTTATTGTTTACGTTGTTTAATATCTTTTTAAAAGTTTTTTTTTTTTCTAATCTATGCAAAATATGTGATATAATGATCTAAATATATACGTAAATGAAAACCAATATTTATTTGATATCAACAGCTGCCAGTGACATTCGTGGAATTATAAATTACATAAGTAATTACGCATCGCCACACATTCAACGGTGATAAGCTGAACTTTACCCACAAACATATGCCTTAGAAATGTTGACATTCACTATTTAAAGCCTTCGCAGACTTGTGATAATGTATTATATATAATTAAGAAAGTATATTTGAACATTTATTACATCAATGTCAGAAGCATTTAATTTAAATAAACAACTTGAGTAAGAACTAGTGCTTATGCAGGCTACAGTTTACCTCATTACCGATAAATAAGCAAAATACATCAAAACATTAAAAACATCTATTCAAAATTAAAATTTTATTATGAATGGAAAGCAACACAATCGTTGCTAAAATTCTGTTAGTAGGTATTTATTATTCAGAAGAGACGTAATCGAGAATTGGCAAAATTGGTATAACTAAATTAACAAATGTTTTATTTCAAAAGAAAGTAATATAAAATTCAATGCAATGTTAAAATTATTGGCAAAGCATCAGCCTGAAGGTCAGTGGCGCAAGACATTTTCTCGTTAGAACGATTCGGCACGGTTTAAACTATCTCATATTGTAATTGTTGTCTGATGAAGAGGGTCAGTGGTAGGGTTTGAGATACTGAAGATTTAGTATTGGAAATCTATTTTTTAGAAACAATGAACCTTATGTGCATCGTAAATTGTAACGTATATTCCTGTTGTTCGTGTAAGAGACATTACGACGGAACATTTAATTTCGATATTTCTTCAGGCGCAAAAAAAAATAGTTTATGTTAATATTTAAAGTTTTAAAATATTCAGTTTACTTAAATTTTGAGTTATTTTTTCTTTAAACTTCGTAGTTTAAACTCCATGTTGTTAATTCACTGTAATGTGCTTTGTTTCCAATGGAGTTTAACAACATAAGAAAATAAAAATAGAAAATTTTTTTAGATATAACATTTCTCATGTCCTCATTATTATAGGTTCTAAAATTTCATTGTATTTTTATTTTGCAGTTCATTAATAAAGGTGTACGTTTAAATGTGCAGTTACAAGTGTTTCAACTATACCCCAAAAACTAAAACTGGACCTTATGCTCAAATTAGTCTTACTAAACTTTTGTGGCAGTAGGTATGGGTTCAAATCTGTATACACAAAGTCTAGGTGTCTACACTAAACCACGGCGTACATGTTATGTTGTATGTTCGCGTTATCACAACATAAACTTACCTTTCTTCTTATCGGGTACGAGCAGCGTTTGCCCAGGGAAGATGAACTGCGTGGCGAGTCGGTTAAGCTTCGTGAGTTCTGAAGGAGTCGTGTCGAAGCGGGCGGCGAGCGACGTAAGCGTGTCTCGATCGCGTACCTACAAAACAAATTATTTAATTTATTTTAACCACTTTTTTAATCGACTTGTGTTAAAGGAAGAGGTTATCAATTTGATTTTTTTTTATATTTGTTAGAATTATTGGCTTGGTGAATCCATTTTGATGGTTTTTTTTGGACGAATAACTTAATATTCACTTCAAGAGTAGTTTGATAAGAGTTTGGTTAGGTTCTGATTATGGGATCCGGTTGAGGTAGGTTTTTTAAATACTTATTTAGAGCCTATAGCCCATGCACTGTTTAACTTAGTTATATGCATAGTACCTACCTAAAAATAATTATGACATTGATCCATTTGCTTAATACCGAATTCGGATTCATAAATTGGTAAACTGAATGCTAAGACTGGTATTTTATAAATCACTCTCAAGTATGAGATCAAACTTGAGAGCGGCTTATAAATATAAGCCTAAGATCTCTATTTCAAAATATTTATTGTTACATTTTATACATACTACATACACACATAACTAAATGTTCGTCTATAATAATTACATAACATATGCAGTTATCTTAAAATATATTCAAATGACATACCGTGTACGTCATAGTTTTAATGGGAGGCGGCGGAGGAAGTCTTTTGGCTTGCTCGTCGTCATCTGTAACAAAGAAATACGTATAAATAAATATAAAGAAGAAACGAGAGAACATAAAGCAATACCAAACTTCAAAGCACCTTTTCATGAAACGTATCTCTATACATAAAAATAATAAAGGTACGATTAAAGAAATTTCAACCCTGAATATTTATTATTTGCGAACGAAAATTTATGGTAGTATATTCAAATTGGTCTCACATTCGTTCGCCGAGCATTTTAAACTTACTGATTGATTGACTTTATTCATACATACGTAAGCAACAAACAAAACAATTATGTACATAAATATGTTTTTATTATCAATTCAATGGTATCTACGATGCGGCCAGTCGTGGCGCAGGGGCACAAAGTGTGACTGCAAAATCGACTGGTTATGGGTTCGATCCCCGTTCGAGGAAATTAAATATTTATTTACATTTATATTGTTTCATTTCTTCATTCTGGTGTCGAGGCAAAGGGCGGCGTTGAGTTTCGCCACTTAACACGCAATGCCTCCGGAACTTGGCGGAAAGTGGGGAACGGAGTGTCTTAATACTAGGTTCCATCTGCCTACCCTGCGATATAGCGTAAAGCTGATAAAAAAATAATGATATCTAGTAGTTATATAATCTTGCCCAATCCAATAGAATAAGTTTTCCTGTTATGGTGGATAAATAAAAACTATAAAATCATAATTTAATAATTGTTATCTATATTTCATGCTTTAATTTTAATATCATAATCAATATTGTTTATTTCCAGCTTCACGCTGTATCCCGCATGTAACAGGTTACGCAGAGAAAGCTTAATGTTAAGACACCGCTCTCCACTTATTTGATGTAAAAATATTAAACAAGAACTTGTTACCATCACCAGAGTTTCATGTTATGACAGATTTCATGGCGTTCCCTCATGATCGATTAGAAATTCGATTTCTAAGCAATTAATACACGATCTGGACTAAAGGTCACGGCATGATTTGGGACGCCCATTGCCAATGACGCAAAATCAATACTTCTAGTGATATTCAACGTTCACAGTTTAACCTAGTAAATCTTTATACTAAAAAAACACGAGTCGAGCACAGCTTGCACATTTATACATAGATTTGTTTATATTTGAACAGGTAACGATAAATATTGCAGCATATTTTTAATCTAAAAAATTAACAAGTTTTAAGATTGAATTCAGTATGATTTTTCATAAATAATATTTTTTAATTCACGCTTCAAGCTTTTCTCATACATAGCAGGGTAGGCGGAGGAAACTTAG
Organism: Heliconius congener; assembly: GCA_018230605.1. Classification (NCBI taxonomy): domain Eukaryota; kingdom Metazoa; phylum Arthropoda; class Insecta; order Lepidoptera; family Nymphalidae; genus Heliconius; species Heliconius congener. The sequence goes on from DWAO01006586.1 coordinate 5,255, forward strand.
TGTTAGGTGTCTTTATAATATTTTAGTGCGTATTTGTAATAATTATAAATTTAAAATGTCTACTTAAAATAATTGTGTTATTGAGTGTAAATATATATAATGTAATATTGGCTATTGTGTGAAATTTAATAAAAAATCCGTATAGATCGATACCGATAGAAGCGAGTTTTAATACTAAGCTACCTTATTTGTAAGAAAAAAAATTATAAAAATAATGTAAGGATAAAAATATTTTCTTATGATTGATATTAATTGTTTATATAAATAATATTGTAATTTATATATATATATATATATATATATATATATATATGATGAGGAAATCAGATATAATAATAAAATAAAAACGGTACGGGCTCAGTGCCTGTAGTGATAAAATACCAATAAAAAAACCCTAGTGTTAAAACACTCTGTGTCTTCCGGTCCTCATATTCTACCGAATTCTGGAGCATTGCGTATTGAGTGGCGGAACTCAACGCCGCAGTTTGCCTCGTGTGCAGAGCAAGGAAATGAAAATTTAAATATTTCATTCCTCCAGGTGGGAACCGAATCCGCAACTGTCGCGTTGCACGCACGCTTGTGCCACAGTGACATAACGGTCTTAAAATCAGCTGACACTAGCTTTTTTATTGTAAAAACAGTCGTATGTTTTTTGAATTAACTATATACATTTTAAGAAATACAAACAGTTACAGTTTTATTTTATCGTAATAAATTCAATAAATTTAATGAAACCTCATCTCTCTTTTCCCGTGAGTGGACTTGGCTCCGCTGCTATACGGGTCCATTTGTTTAATGAAGTAACTCGTTTGCTTAACTACTCCCAAAGTGTCTTGTCGTACAGATTTTTTAAATAAAAAACTTAAGAGGCCAGTCGGTGGCGCAGTGGCAAAAGTTTGTGCGACTGTAAAGGCCACAAGGCCAGGTTGTGAGTTCGATGCCATTCGAGGAAAACTATTTAATATTTGAACTCTGATAACGATCTCGCTCTACACGTAATGCCTCCAGAATTCGACGGAAATACACTTTCCGCGTTGAAATGGTGGTTTATTGGGGACGGATTGTCTTAACACCTGTTACCCTGGCTCCTGTTACCCTGCTACATGCGGGAAAAAAAGGCTTGTTCAATTTACAGGACCGATTAAATAAGAGGGGTACCTAATACCTATGCTTACGGTTGTATATAAGCAATTATATAGGCGAAATAATAATGTAACAAGAAATTATTGGTCCCATGAACACTGTGTTGAAGGGCAAATTTTAAGGTTTTTCTAATATGTTAGTGAATGATAAGACGTACATAAATAATAATAGCGTAATCTAACTTTCTTCGTCTTAAAATAGAAATGGATCTAAATTTGTTTAGATGGTAAAAATAATAAAAGAACCAATTTATTTGATAGTACAAAAAGTAACTTTTTTTTAATATAGGCCAATGATAGAACAGCGTAAAAACTAATTGCCGTGAATGTCGCACGCTTACGAATAAACACAAAACGTGGAGTCAGTTCATACGTAATGAAACTGAAAATATCAAAATCTGAAACTGTGTACGTGGATCGTTACGGACCAAACATATAAAGTACCTACGTCTTTATTTATAATCATACGTTCGCACATAACTTTCCTTATGACATCGGTCCTAAATTCCAACACTCGAATAAACTCCTTAGTCACTGACGGACGGACTCATAAATCACCATTGAAATACATCGCAATAATTATATCGGGCATCCTGAAATTTAAATTATAAATAAACAAGCTCTGGATTGAAATAAATATACAGGATTTTGTATATACACTAAACCCGGATGCCGTTTTATCACCAATATAAATGGATGTCTATTAGTAAGGAGTGTTGTTTATTGAATCTTGTAAGATTTGAGTAAAATACAGATCTGCATATTTGTGTTGACAGAATAAATATATTTTTTTTAAGAATTAAGGAATATCCTTATTTTCTTATAGGTTTTCAAACACTTAAGTGATTGCCGTACAACGATTCTGTGCGTGTCACGAGGCACTTGCACTCTAAAGGTACACAGTAAATAATAAAAAAGAATCACCATCTTATGTCAATATTCTTCCCAGCATAGTGGAGCAGGGTCTATATTTTAACACGATCGTTGTGAGCTTCGTTTACACTCTTGAAATATATTTAAATTATAATCACTTCACTCGTCTTATAAAAACGCGCTACGAAAGTTACAAAAAATTGTTATATTTTTTAGCCGAATTCCGTAAGGAGGATCAATTTGACTGTATTTTTGTTTGTTATCTCAGAACTTTTTACGGGGTGAACCGATTTTGATGATTCTTTATTTGAACGCTGGTCCTACCCGTGTGATCCCATTTTAATTTGGTCCATTTCTAACAATGATATCCAGGAGAAAATCATATAAGTCTCAAATTTTGTATATGCGCGACAAATAGATGAATAACTCATTACCGCGCCAACTGATTTCGATGATTCTTTTTTATTCGAAAGATACACTTCAAGGGTTGTTTGATGAAAGTTTGGTTAGGCTCTGTTCAAAGTTGAAGAAGTTGGTCTTTTTTTGTTAAAAAAAAAAACATAATTATTACATTAAAATTTACCTCTGTTTACAGCATCAAATCTTCCTTCCACTTTAGAGCGAAGTGATTCCAAGTCGAAGGGGGCCGCGAAGCCATGGTCCACAGAGCGACTTTTCGACCTGAAATATTGAAAAATTATATTACATGTAGAGCTCAACCGTCATAACTAAGCATACTGAAAATTTTTAAAAGACTTTTTTATATTAATATCACATTTTTATCCGATCAACAATTTCCTGGCTAGGCAATCAACGTCGATGTAAGAAAAAAATATTAAGATATACATTTATTTATTTAAATATTTTTATTCACTATAATGAACCATATTATATAACACTTTTATATCCTTACATACGTATATTATTAGATTTCACATCGTCCTAATATAAATGCATATTTATAATAATGACTATCTATTACCTAGGTTACTTATATCTATGTAGGTCTTTATCCTAGCTTCTAGTACAAGTTGCAACAGAACAATGACAGATGTGAACAGAATAAAAATCACACGAATCGAAAACAAACAGTGAAGTAGGTACTAAGAGCCAGACACTTGAACTTTGACGGCCATTTTAACGTACGCAAGTTGCAAGAACTCCAAAAAAACCCCGTGTGACCGTACGTTTAATTGGCAAGTGATGACATTAGACGCCCTAAATAACTTTCCAGATCTGTTTCAATATACACAACCGGGATCAATCAGCGTGTCGCGAGTTTATCTTAATTTATCGTCTTTTCGACGATTCGTACTTTCAGTATGGACACGTGATGACATGTGATATAAATCTATATTTATAGATTGATAATTTATTTTAGTATCGAGTGATAAGTAAATAACATTAATAATGTAATTTACATATATTAATAATTTTAAAAACAGATTATTACACATACATATGTTTTAAATGAACGAGTTATGATTATGTATAAAAATATAGTGTTTCCTGTTTGTATTGAACGTTTCCTCCAGATATTTCCATACTTTCATACGTGGTCTTACTTATCATATAGGTGGAAGCGCAGAAAAAAATAAGCTTATAAAAACTATGTTACATATTATAATAAAAAAATTTTTTTTAGGAATTTCTATATTTTACCTTTTATAGGACTGGTCGATGCTTTCTGCACTCCTGGACAGCTGCTGTGAGGCGCGTCTAGACCTGCATGCAACACAACACTCGCTAGCACAGGCTATGCATGCAAATAAATGTTAAAGAGACAAATATCACAAAACTATATTTTTATTTAGTAAAATTCTTTTATATATTTGTGAAATTTGTCTAAATAACTATATAAAGTATTTTGCATTAGCAATATTTAGAAAAATCTGATTTACTTATGAGTTTCTGAAATAATATTTGATAATATCCAATGCTTAAAATCCTTATTTAGCGTAAAATAACGATAAAAAAAATAATAAAAATAAAAATAATGGAATCTGTGACAAAACTACAAAAAAGAATTCACATATGTAAATAATGTCATGCGATGCAGATAATTTAAAACAGGCATGCACTACAAAGAGTTTATATATCTTGACTATAAATACTTAATTATTGACGCTTACTTATTATTGAGAATATTTATAATTAAATTAAATTATATATTTTGTGTGTATGGCATTAAAAGTGAAATGAAATAATGTTATACTTAACTGGATGCCATTTACTTAACATTAAAACTAAAATGTTTTTTATTACCTAAAGGCAGTATAAAGCATACAAAAGAATAAAACAACGGTAGCGCTGTTCAAATGTAGAGCTACTACAGTAATTAAAAACATAGTGAGAGCTGATTAGAGTTGGAAAAAAAAATCCCATAGTAAAATGTTTGCCTATTTTATTATAAAATTTGTAAAAATTATTAACTAGATTTTTAATTATTAACAATGAACATGATATTCGAAATTAATTAAGCAGAAATATTAATTAATTATGTTCGAAAAACATATGTACATACATGTGCTACTGCATAATAAATAAATCAGAGGCAATTAAAATTATAAAATTATTCACAGATCAATATTTTAGCAATATAACAAGGTAAGAGTTATAAAAAATAGATATAAAAAATGTTAGTATTACCAATTAATTTTGAAATATTCCAATATAGTCGACATGAATGTTTTCTCACAACTGCACTCTACAAATCTAAAATTAATAATAGAGACAGTATAATACCATTTAATCAGCGATAAGTATACATCTAAGCTGAAATAACTAAAGTTCGATATATTATATAAATGTCTCGTGAACGGTTTAACTAGAAGTCGACCCTTGAGGGATAAGAAGCCAGATACGAGTGGTCCGCGCCATTTCATTTAATCTTCGCTGTATGGTTTAAGTGAGCGTGTGCTAAGAGATCTCAGTAGAGTGGGCTCGCTCGATGGAGAGCCCGTCCTTGACACCGACCGGGCTCGCACTTCTATATTTACAAACATCGGTACGTCTGCTTCGCCTTGATTAAATTGTGAATGCCAATTAATGTTGTTTGTTACTTACTACTTTGACAAGAAACGTTCCATAATAGTTATTAATCAATTATTCCATATACATGATACTTTTTTTGCATAGGTTGATTAGATATTAACACCAATAAGTTAAAAATGCTGACATTTAATCATCACAAATTCTTTTTTTAGCGCCAGGCTGTATCCCACGGACCAGGGTAAGCAGAGGGAACCTAGTGCTAAAACTTAAGACGAATTCAGGAAACATTGCGTGTTGAGTGACGGGATATATGCACCAGAGCGAGGCATGAAGATATTAAACATTTAATTTCCTGGAGTGGGAATCTTACCCATAACCTGTCACTTTAACGTCGCACGGTTGTGTTCCTGTGCCACTACTGGTCTAGTATTTATTGATTAATCATTCCATACACCAGAGGCAGGTCGTGGAGCAGGGGCACAAAGTGTGACTGTGAAACCGACTGGTTGTGGGTTCGATCTCCATTCGAGGAGATGAAATATTTACTTAA
>DWAO01006587.1:0-10812 GCA_018230605.1 Heliconius congener
AGAGCGAAGAAATGGAAATATACATTTAAGTAAATATTTCATATCCTCGAGTGGGAATCAAACCCACAATCAGTGGGTCTTACAGTCACACTTTGTGCCACTGCGCCACGACTGGCCTCTAATATTGTAATAGGCGTAATTATTCACATTGTTTTAATTTTAAGTTTTTTAGTTTCGCCATCTTTTTTTAATATAATACTAGCGGTCGTATTAAGTACTAACATGTAGTTTGAACAAGTTTGATAAATTTCTAATAGATGGCGTTAACCAATAACTTTATTATACATTAACAATTCATCATTAAGCCGTTATTACTCTTTTGGAAAGTAATTACTGAACGTGCGATAGAGTTGTGGGTTCAATTTTACGCTTTTTTTTACAAGTATCTCGAACTTTAATAACCGTGTGTTGTATAAGATGAATTACATGCAAGCTACATTGCTTTATTTTCTAGGTGTTTAATAAAATAAACAAAATAATATTTTTCATGAGGGGCCCCCAGTGGACTTTTAGAAACGATGATAGTTTTATCAAAGTTAAGTTAATGCATAATGGGGCATGTGTGACTGTAAAATCGAGTGGTTGTGGGTTCGATTCCCACTCGAGGAGAGTCCCCAGCCGAGGATCCCCCCCCCACTCTTCAAATTCGTACTCGGATATATGTACATCAACTCGGGCACAACGTTTGCAGAAATTAATCTATATTGCGATCGTTGTCAAAATATTCCAAGAACATCGCTAAAATTGTACCCAATTTCGAGCCTGATCTTACTACACCAGTTATGATCGTGGGACACTTAAATGTTGACGTCTCACGAAACCGCTCATGGTCCGACTTTTTTTTATTTTGAAACTTCACAACACAGATATAGTACCTGCATTGATATAACTTTTACCAGAAATCGTAATTTTCATATTAAAGACCTATAATTTATAAAATAAGCGGCGTGTGTATCACACAACCACTCGTATCTTTACGCCTTACGTTTTATTCATACCATACATATGTAATGTATAATATAGCACCTAGTGTTAAAAACATCACTTTATTTTTATCACCTGAATTCGAGATAGGTACTGCTTGTTTAAAGACGAAACTCAACGCAGCAACTTTCTCCGCCAGACCGTGTAAATGAAAATAGTCTTAACGCTGTACCGCGCACATCGAATAGGCAGACTTAGTGATAAAATACTTCTGTGCTTATCACTACATTTTCTCTGCCTACTCGATGTGCGACGCGATGTGGGAAAGAATTCCCATTACGACACTTTCATTCTCAACATTCCGCCTAAATATCGAGTGTTGAGTGGCGCTCACCGCTGCGCTTTACCGCGTTATCAAAGCGAGGACATGAAAATATTAAATATTTCATTCTCTCGAGTGGGAATCGAACCCACAACCTTTCGCGTTTACAGTCGTACGCTTGTGCCCCTGCGCCGCGTCTGGCCTCGCCCATACATTTCACACAAAACTTACTGTTAAATAAAATACAAAAGTTAGCTAGTTACACGTTCACCGTATACAAGTTCCCCGTTGACAGTTTGATCGATAGTCAGGAGCTATTGTCAAAATCTAAAGTACATACATACATACACTGGAAAGCATGGATGAATTACAGCTTATTGTTTAATTATACTAGTTTTTACATCTGATTTAGTTTTGGTCGTCCATTCAATCTATTATATGAATGTATCGGCCATTATGGCGCAGTAGAACAGTGTTTCATATTATACACGATGGATGTCTCTTTTCGTTACAATAGTTACTGAAAAGCTTAAGTTTTTTTTGAGGTCAGTCGCGGCGCAGGGGCATAATCGTTTGACTGTAACTGTGACAAGCTTTGGGTTCAATTCTCATTCGAGAAAATTAAATATTTATCTAATATTCATTTTCGTCCTGATGTCGACGCATAAGGCAGCGTTATATTCCGCCACTCAGTAGTTTTAAGTAATAATAGGTTTCCTTTGCCTACGTTGCTGCTTAAGGCATCAGCGTCCAGCTAAAGCCTCAGCCTTCTTGAATATTGTTAAAGGCGGCGTTGAGTTCCGCCACGTTCTCTTACATTGGGCGGAAAACAGATATCAGGATTATTTACCACTAATTTCTGTATCTATGCATAATTTTTTATTAAACGTGATTCTTGTCTATTTGTAGCTGCCATATCAGAACCATTCAGTATAGAGCGCCGTCAGTCAACAAGCAATATATTCAGGCCGGAGACAGTGAGCAGAGTGTCTTAACACTAAGTTCCATCTGCTGTATCTACATACGGCAGCGTAGGTAGGAAGCATTTTCTCACAGCTATTAACAGTAACAGGGTAAAAAAATGTGAGAAAATGCTTCCTAATAGCACTACCTACTAAAACATAACAACTCAATATTGTCAAATTTATAGCCTAAATGCTCTTATCTCATATTTTTTAAAAGATAACTTGGTTTACAATAATAATTATTACTACCGAAGACAAAACAAATCTCAGCGTTCCTTCACTCAACACGCAATCACTAAAATTGGGCGATGGGTGAGGAACGGAAGGCCTCAACACTAGGTTCCCTCCTCCCACCCAGCTGTATTCGAGATTTGGAGACAAAGAGATATTGCCAAGACGACATAATAACCTTAAAAATCCTTATTTTTATAAGAATCCTATTTCGCCCGTTCCGAAATGAGCACGTGCGCTCAAAATCTGTCCGCCACTGATCGATCACCACATTACTAATACTGGGAAAGAGAGGATTATTATATATTTTTATTTATAAATATATCGAAGATTGACATTTTCGTTGGCTTCGGGGCTTCGGGCCTTTGAATTTTTTTTTATGTCAACGCCAATTTTGTATTGATATGTTATTTTTCGTAAAAGCGATGTGTGGAATTTCGGTAGCGCTTGTGGATAATTTTCTGTAGGTTATTATAAATTACAATAGATCATTTCAATTTGATGTGGTCGTGGTGTTGGTATGTATAAGTATATAAGATATTAGTATATAGTCGTGGGTTCAATATCCGCTTCGGTAAATGTAAGTAAGAAGAATGTTAATGTATTAAATTGGTGGATTTCAATATTGTTACATTTTTTTCTATATTGTTGCGGCGCAACGGCCCAGTATGAACGCGTCTGTTGTGGGTTTCGTTTTCTCACCCAAAACACAAGACAAATTGGTGCGTTGACTCCCTCCACTCAATACGCAATGTATCGAAAATTGTGCGAGAAGTGGAAAATGGACACTAGCCTCCGTCTGTCACGCATCATGAGATATACAGCATGAAGCTTAAAAAAACATCGAAATAAAAAACTTTTTATATCCTCGAGACCGAATGAAACTCACAATCTGTCTGCGTGTACAGTTTTACACGCAGTTAGTACTTTTTATTTTAATGCATTTTTGCCTAAACGATAGACATACATAAGTGAGTGAGTGAGTGAGTATTTTGTTTACTAATTATTATAATACTTTTATTTATTTATAAAACAACTCTTATGTTAATCTTACATAATCTATTTAAGCGTTAAATACCAAAAAATAAACACAAACAAAATATTTAATAGTTAAAAGGTAAGAAAAAGTTTTTGGCAGCTACCGATGTTCGCGTCGCGACGTCCAACTTTAGTACGTACTTTACTCGTGATGGATCACTGCTTTACCATTTCTAGATGTACATATATTGTATTTATATTGACGAAAAATCTTTTAATAATACTATTAATTTTATATGAAACTTTCCGCTAATCGGAGTAGGCAGAGAGAATCTGACGTGAAGACATTTTGAAGCCCACTTCCAATCCTATTATTTCGAGACACTGTGTTTCGAATGGCGGAGCTCAACTCCGCGCTTTATTCATGTCAAAGGGAAATGAAAATTGTTAAATTCCTCGACAGATCCTGTAATCATGATCGAACCTACAACCATTATGTTAACAGCCAGACACTGCCATTCCACATTAAACCTTATATTATTTCATCGTTTAAACATCTATTATACGGTGATGAAAGTGGGCTGACAGGGCTCAACCCCTAATAAATTTTAAAGTCAATTTTAAAGGGAGGGTTGTAATTCAACGAAGCATCCCCCGCTGTGTAAATCTTTCCGGTTACTTGAAAACAAATCTAATAATTAATTCGTTGTTACTTACGGTTTCGTCCCGTGGTCAAATGGAAATAAAGTACCTCATACGTCTTATTATATGTACAGTGGATTCGAAACGATTAACAATATAATATAACCCACATATCTTCTATAAATAGGATATCCAATACAATGAAGAAAAATAATTCGAGTCAGTAAATAATAGTTATATTAGTTTTAAAAATTGTCCGAGTCAGTTCAGCCAAATATATTCTAAAAAAAAAAAACAAAATAAAAAGTTTAAATTGAGAGATATGTGTGTGAAATTTTTTTGTGATTTTGACAAACAATTTGACTTGTTTAAGCTAAAAATCAAATAATAATAAAATTTCCTGAAGTAAAATTCAGTTCTAACATTATTAGGCCCAAATACAATGTAGAACTGTTGCTAGCGGTGAGAAGGAAGAAGAACGAGCTTAGCTGGTTTCGGCACGTTGAACGAAGGAGGGATGAAAGAATGGTAAGATTTATAATGGAAAAGTGAGTGGTAGGAGAGAGAGAGAGAGGGGAACCTTCCTCAGTTGACCTTCGAAAACACAGTATCAAAGATACTGAAGGAAGGTCACTTAAAAAGCACGAGGACTCCGACTACCCTGTTAGGGATACATCGTGAAGGTAAGTTAAGTTTAAGTTCAGTTTTAAGTGTTGCTACATTACAGGCAATGCCTAAAGAAAAAAATATTGGTTAATAATCTTACAAAATAAATTAAGTGCCCATTACAATATGAAAATAAAATTACTCAATTCTCAGTTAATATTAACAAATCATAGTAATTAAAATATTTTAAAACCACCTATGCTTTTGATAGCCGTGTATGTCGATTCATGCATAAAAAATATTTTTCATCTTTCCGACGCACTATCCACTACACTATACTATAAATGACAATGATTATTTTAGGTTGGAACTTGGTCATTTAAGATGAACTATATCATTAAAAAATCAAATAAAAAAATAATCAGCTCCACGCTTTATCCCGCACACAGCAGAGTAGGCAGAGGGAACCTAGTGTAAAGAGTTAAGATTCTCCATTCCCCACTTTCCGCCGAATTCTGGAGGCATTGCGTGTTGAGTGGCAGAACTCAACGCCGTGCTTCGGTTTCACAACCAATCGGTTTTACAGTCAATTTCGTGCCGCTGCGCCACGACTGGCCTCACTGGCCACGGCTGGCATCTTATACATTAATACATGAAATACTCGATAATATCATAAAATTGTTAATTCTATTATAGGATGAGGACAGGACAATGTCACAATGCAAGTTTTTTTAAGTCTTTTAAAATGACTACATTCATAGTTAGCTACTATACAAATCGAAATAAACAGCCAAATTTTAATTCACACTTGACTGCTTCACGCTGTATCCCACATATATAGCTGGGTAGGCGGATACTGATAATACACTCTGTTCTCAACGCATTGTCCAATTTCATTAAGTGGCAGAATTTAACGCCGCGCTTCGTCTTATTACCAGATCGAGGATACGAAAACAACTTATTGGTCCGTGTAGGAATCGAACCCACAACCGCACTATATTAAACAGCCAGACTCCGCCGGTCACAGAACGGCTTTAAATATATTTAAGTGCAACTAAATGAAGATAAAGATAATAAAAATTACAAGCAAATTAATTACATTATTTCATCAAAACATAAAATTCGCAATAAATCTGAGGTCAGATTTTATTATATATATTTAAAAGTTATTTTTGATCGTTTCTTTACCTTATGGGTTGAAAGCGTTAATTCTTTTCTTGTTAAAATATTTAATAAAAATTATGTTTATTTTTAGCATTATAATTCAATGTCGTTTGCGACATTTCTATTTTAGTAATAATAAAAGTACCTCTATAGTTCAGTGGGTTTGGGTCATATGGCTTTAAATTTAAGATCTTGACTTCAGAAGCCTTTAGAGGCGCAGAGGCACGAGCGTGCGACTATAAACTTGGCAAGTTGTGGATTCGATTCCCACACGGAGAAAATGAAGTATGCAATAAGCTAATTTGATTAGATTAAATATGCAAGGCTTCGAAATTTTGACGGAAAGTGGGGAATAGTCACTACCACATTAATGAAAACGGAGTGTCTTAACATTAAGTTCTCAGGTTTTCTCTACCTAACCTGCATGAAGCTAAAAAACAAAGAGATTTGACGTCGTTTTTTTACACTTTCACATCACGACATTGACATTCCTCAGTTCCATTATTATTTTCGTTAGTCCAATTTAAGATGGTCACGGCTGACTGTGACGTATCAAACAAAGGTTAACCAGACACATGGGTGCAACAACGATGATGTGATCATAATTATCATTACATTCCATACAAAATACAGAGCATAGCCGTATTTCAACCCACGTACCGTACGTACGTACAAAAGTGTTCAAGCGAAAGTTTTGTCGATATTGCGATTTTAATAATATCTAATACTTCAAGTATTTTTTTTATCTGTTCTGGTGAGATAACTTATGGTAATGAGTTCCGTCACTCGATACAGAAAATTAAGAATTCTCTATACAACTTGGCACTGATGCTTTAGTATTGACCAAAATATAATAGAGAAATAATGATAATAATGATAAATAAAAGCAGCAGGGGAGACAGCGGGAACCTAGTGATAATACACTGTGATAATTTTTATGTTGAGTGGTGAAACTCAGAGCAGCGTTAAGTCTCATACCTGAGGAATAAAATCTTCAATATAATACTCATTGTTGCCAATGGGGATCGAACCCACAACCATCGCACACGCTTACGCTCGCACTGCGCTATAATATACCTATGTTATTTAATAAATATGACATTTATATTCAGGTTAATAGCATCCTCGGGCGTCCCACTTTACTTGAAAGTCAGAATCGCCATTATATGTTGTAATGTCAAAAACACACCCAATTTTACGTTTTAATACCTTATGGTAATAAAATAATAATGTTTTCATTATGTTTCTAAAAATTTATTTCCTTGTGGGACCACGTTTCAGTCCATTTTATTCTATTTTATGCTTTAGTTGTCTCATAAAAAAAAAAAATGTATTATATTTATATTTATAAAACATATTAAACTATATGTTCAGCTTCACGCTGTGCGGGATACACAGCAGGGTAGGCAGAGACCTAGGTAACCTAGGAGGTAACCTAGTGCGAAGATACTCCGTTCCCCACTTTCCACCGAATTCTGGAGGCATTGCGTGTTGAGTGGCAGAGACAACGCCGGGCTTTGCTTCGACACCAGAGCAAAGAAATGAAAATATAAATTTAAATAAATATTTCATATCTTCGAGTGGGGATCGAACCCACAATCAGTCGATTTTTCAGTCACACTTTGTGCCCCTGCGCCACGACTGGCCTCAAATATACGTTCATTATCTTATAAAGCAAGAATAAAGAAGAACAGACTATTGAGATCACAATATCGATAATACTGGAGGATGGCCACGTAAAAAGGATGAGGATTCCACGGAGACTATGTATGAGGAGGTTGAGAGTAGAGCAATGGCAAGGACAATAGAAGTTACCCTACCTCGTTAGGAACAAAGCTTGAAAATAAATAAAATGTTGACTTAATTCCGGTCTTGGCGTAAAGTTACAAGCGTGCGCCTGTAAACGCAACGATTGTGAATTCTATTCCCACTCCCAATATTTAATATTTTCATTTTCTCGCTCTAGTAACTAGGCAAAGCACAGCGTTAAGTTCTCCCACTCAACACGTAAAACGAAAGTGACTTATGGCGATGTCTTAATACAAGGTTCCCATGTTTCCCCTTTGCTATGTGACCTATGACCTATTAAATTGACTTTTTAACCAAACGCCATTTCTAAAATATTTATAGCACAAATCATTTCATCAATTAATGTAATAATTCGAAAAACGAGTACCCACTGCGAACACCGACACCGCTAAATAATAGTCTTGCAATTATTTTACTATTAGGTAGGTTGATCTTAATAGATTTTCTTATATCAAGTATTGCGTGTGACAAAGTCAAAGTTGATTAAATTATTAATATAACTAGAATTATGCATATTTTAGATAGGTTTAAATTAAAAAGGGCTAGGTATATATATATATATATATATATATATATATATATATATATATATATATATATTTGTAAACGTATACGTACATTTACAAATATATACAGAGACATTCTTATTTTAATAAAAAAATCCTACATGTATTCTACGTGTGAATTTGTAGGGATGGATGTCTGTTCCAATTTCACGCAAAAATCCATCTTTCAAACACATAATTTATGTAATGATATTGTATAATTTGGAATTATAATAGAACTAATAAGTTTAAGCGAGCGAAGTCACGGTCGGATCCCTAGTTTACTTAATAATGGGGAAATTTATTTTAATTTTGTTTATATCTAAGATTCCTTTAAATGGGTGTGTACCCATCAATAGCTTATCCTTGGCCATATGGCCATTTAGGTGAGTTAAAGTTAAGTAATATATATATTTTTGTTTATTTTTAGATTCGACTTGTATACCACATATAGCAAGGTAGGCAGAGGGAACCTAAAGTAAAGATACTATGTTCCGGAGGGAACTGGAAATATTACCTAATTCACACCCCCGAGCGAAAATCACTATTGCATGACAGCCTCGGTTAAACTGTAACAATTTAATTATAGTAAGCATCGAACCCGCAACCGTTGCGTGTTTGTACGACAGTGTCCAATTGCAACACGATGGCCTTAATTACCAACTCTCTCACATCTATTATTATCTAATTATAAACATTATTATAAATTATAACGCATTAGCATTAAAATATATTTAATATTTGTAATGAATATCTGAACCTACTGTCTAAACTAATAGTATTAAGCTTGTTTGGTTGAACGCGTTAATCTCAGGAACTACTGGTTTGTATGGAAGTAGAATACTTCGAGGGAGATTATATTCTAAATTATGTTGTCATTTCACTGACGTCGTCGTCATCACGTGTGTATATAGATATATTTTTAGATGAGAGCCAGGACTTTAGCTTTGAACCGATATATTCGAGATTTTTGAATAATTTTTCAGGACAAAATTTTTGTTACTGAAATTTCTGGGGTGGACACAAAACTTCTGGGGTAGGCACGGACCATCCGGTCCTCCCGACCCCTCTATTCCTACACCCATGGTCATGTGTCATACACAACTTCCAGGCAGTTATTTCCATTTGACCACGCAGGTATCTGCATAAGCTATACTAGCTAGGTAATAAAACCAAAGAATTTTTTACAACTCAACGCCCAAAAGTAACAGTATCCTATAATTTTTGACAAATTCAAGGTCACACATATAAGATTACATGCAACTATTATTCATTTATGCATATTTCCTTAATTTGAATTTTATCATTAAGCAGGAAGTCTCAGGTTCCATTTCGCCCTGAGGCAAATAATAAATTAAGCAAATCAAAAATTCTGTTGTAAAAAATATTAAAAATATATAGTAAAATTACATAAGTTTAGTGAGAACTAATGATGTTTTTTATTGTAATACATATTTTTACATATTTTACGATAGGTGTGTAAATTGTTAAAAAAAATGCATTTTAATTTAATTCTAAATTTAAAATTTACTAAAAAATATAATATAAATTATTTCTCCGCTAGTCTAACCTACCTATATATAAGCCTAAAGGTATTACTACTTATGGCTAAAATTACTTTATTAATAAGCTTTGTAAAAATTAAGCAGTTGGTTAAAATTATTAATAGAAAAAAATCTCACTTTATACACGTTGAGCTCCCCATCACACGAGATTCTCTCTTCCTACCCTGTAATATGCAATATAAGATCTTTGCAAACAATCGACATTTTCATTAAATATGAACATATACAGTAAAATTTGCTATCATTTTCTTACGCTGCTCACTGCTAAGCTAACCTAACAGGTCACAGCTTCAAATCCTCCCACAAAAAATAAATAATAATTTCTCCAACCAAGCAAAGCCACGGGCCACGCTTAATACAAATAATTGCTGTACCTACTGTTGAGAAGCAGTCCGTGTACCGCTTAGGCCTCGCTAATGGCATGTGACAGTAAGATTGATCACCCAAGAGCACGGATGGGGCGAAAGTTGTAGATGAAATTCGATTTCGGGAATAAAAATATTTGTTTATTTCCCATATTTATGGCTGTGGAAGTATAATATTGTGTTGGTATTGCGGTAATCAAAGAATGTTTGCTTATTTACTTAGAACTGATTAATTTGTCTTGTTGAGGCCAGTGGCAGAATACAGAATTTGGTGGAAAGTGGAGAAAGGGAGTATCTTAATGGAAACGGAGTATCTTATCACTAGATCTAGGTCCTTTCTGCATATTCTGCTCTGTACAGGATACAGTGTGAAGGTAGAATACTCTAGCAATTGAGCGTAATAAGACTCTGTTGGACGAAACATAATTATTAGTAAATAAAAAATATGTAAAAATAAATGTAAAAAAAAGTATAAAGTAAATATTTTACAGAACTTATATTTCTTCCAGAGTAAAATATTGTTAAGCTTGTACAATGTCCATCTTAAATTCTAATATAATATGATATTCTAGAGGACCTATTTCTTCTTCCGCTCCAAGTATAAAAGCATATCTCAAATTTTCCGATCACATAAAGCGTAAAATGCGAATAAGACAAAGGTTCTGATTTTTGAACGAGATGAAGAAAGGACGGAAT
>DWAO01006588.1:0-10811 GCA_018230605.1 Heliconius congener
AGAAATGGAAATTTAAATTTAAGTAAATATTTCATCTTCTCGAGTGGGGATCGAAGTCACAACCAGTTGGTTTTACAGTCACACTTTGTGCCGCTGCGCCACAACCGGCCTCAAATACTTATTTAGAAAGCTGAAATTCTTGTTGAATTAATTCTTGTTATAAAGTTTCCATATACATACGAGTAAATACATAATAGTAATTTCCAGTCAATTATTGATATTCTTTTTATTTTAAGTATTTCATATAAACAAGAACTATACAATTATAGAATTAATTGTAGTTATGCGAGTCCGAGTTGAGTTTTAAATTCTTTTGTTAGCGTCACGCTGTATCTGGTACACATTATAGTAGGCAGAGGGAACCTAGTATTCAAAAAGCATTGCGTGTTGAGTGAACGAAGTCAACGCCTGGCTTTGCTTCAACACCGAGCGAATAAAAGGGAAAAATTAAATACTTAATTTATTCGAGTGTGAATCGAACCTACGACGTGTCGCGTTTACAGTCAAACCTTGTGCCCCTGCGCCACGAATGGCCTCTATTTTACATTTGAAATTCACCACGAGTGAACGTGAATCATTTTTATGACGTTCGGAGCCCCACATCCAAATGCAGTAGACAGTACTAGCCTTGTAGGCGATTGTATATGTATGTATGTAATAGTAGGTACTTACATCGGCTTTGGTTGAGCAATAATTACGTTTTTTTTCTTAATTACACAACGAAACGCGATGATTAGTAACTCTAGTAGCAAACTAATTGTGTAATATCATATTTCCTTGAAGTTTCTAGTAAGCTTAGTTAATATCGTAGTTGTAATAAATGTTTCTTTTTTGAACTTCGTCGTGTATTCCACATGTAGCAGTAAGAGACTAGTGTTAAGGCACTCCGTTCTCCCTTTTCCGGTCGATTTTTGAAAGCATTGTGTGTTGAGTGGCGGATATCAACACCGCGCTTAGCTTCGAAACGAGAGCGAATAAATGGAAATATACATTTAAATAAATATTTCATTTTCTCGAGTCTGGATCAATAGATTTTGTAATATTTGTATTAGTTTTGTTTTTTTATTTGTATTTGTATTAATACATATTAATAAGTTCTTTGATTTTCACGATTATTACACATATTAAATATACGCGATTAATCCGGTTAAGTTAGTTTCATTTAATATTAATACATATTATTAAAATTAAATATTGATATATTTTCCCGTACTTTTACGTACAAGGTTTTATGTATTTTTTTTAAAATGGTATATTTTTGCAGTATTGGTGATTAATTTTTTTAATGGAAAAGATGGACGGCAAACCAGCGTTCGGGTCACCTGATGGTAAGTGATGGTAATTGATTATATTTCGCTCTGCGCACCTCAAACTAGGCGAGATTAGGCACTATCTTTGTGTTCAGACACTCTGTCCCCATTAATATATTTTCTGTTCCCCACTTTTCGCCGAATTCTGGAGGTTTGCGTGTTATGTGGCGTAACTCAACTATAATTAACATATCTACGGCGCCTAGCTAAAACATCAAAAGTGAATGAGTGAATTGAGAATTTCTTGTATTGATGTTTTGAACGATTAATAAGACTAGTTTTTGGTTACATACACGTTTAAAAGACGCATAAACAACAATTTTTGGTACATTTTGAAAAAATCTCATTAAAATCATCTATTTTAGTAGTTCAAAAGAGCAATAAAAACAATTGCGATTTTTCACTTTCGATACTTTACGTACAGACCATCGATAACCTAAACAATGTAATATAAACATAATAATTAAAAACGCTTCTGTCAATATCTCCTTCCGCCTCCGCCTCCGTCTCCGTATAACTACTCCATACAAAACCACGTTATTGTTTTCTTATCATTACAACGAAGAGCTATTACGTAATGTTAGCGGCGCATTGTCATGCTAATTCCGCTTTCTCCGTCGTCTGTACCTTATAATTATATATATGTATGTATGTTGTAGGTCCCTGAACTCGATACATAAATTATATTAACTCAAGTTTTTAATTGTGACGTGTTTAAATTTAATTTTTCATATAAATTGTAGAGTTTGTCTTTCGAGAAATTGTTAATTTCTTATACAGTTCTAAATTATAAAGTCGTGGCGCATGGGCACAAAGTATGACTGTAAAATCGACTGGTTGTGGGTTCGATCACCACTCGAGGAAATGAAATATTTACTTAAATTAATATTTCCATTTCCTCGCTCTGATGTCGAGGCAAAGCGCGGCGTTGAGTTCTGTCACTTAACACGAATTCGGCAAAAAGTGGGGAACGGAGTGTCTTGACACTGAGTTCCCTCTTCCTACTCTGCTGTATGCGAGATACAGCGTGAAGCTGATAAAAACATAAAAAAGAATAATTCACTTATCTATATATATAAAAGGACTAGTTCTGACTGACTGAGGTAAGACGCAGGCACAGCCGTAACCGCTGATGGTAGGAACGGGAAATTTGGACATTTGTTTATTTTTATAATCTGGACATCCACTAGGATTTTGGGATTTTGAAAAATTTTAACCCTAATGGGACGAAATAGGGATTGAAAGTTTGTATGGATTTTTTTTTTAAACAGCACCGGTTTTTATAAAATTCGAAATTCAAACTCTTTAAAATTTCATTGAACGCGTGTTTCATGGTTTTTTAGAATTCACCTCCTAAGCGTTCAAATAAGGGGTTGAAAGTTTATATGGAAAAATCTTTAAATCGCCACCGATTTTTATAAAAATTTAAATTCAGATTATTAAAAATATTTTATTGAACACGTGTTTCGTGGTTTTTTTTAATTCACCCCTAAGGGTGCAAATAAGCGGGCGAAGCCGCGCGCACCCACTAGTATGATATAAATATCACAAAAACTTTATAACTATTATTTATTAGATAACAAATACAATAAAGCACCCCATACTATGACATAAAGACATTAAAAGTTGTTGAAATATCTCCAAAAATATACGAGATTCACGGTTGGAATTTCGAGTGACTGAACGCAGCAGGGCTCTTGAAGACAGCGTGACGCAAGAGGCTGCGTGGTCAAGTTTAAATAACTTAAGGCTTTTTAAATATTTATTTTCTTCTTCACTTCAATTTAGTTTATGCATATTTTTCTGTGGGTAGATATAAAAAAATTAAAATGTTAATAAATTCACAGCATTACGACTAAAGTTAAACTCAATTGTATGAAGTATATGGAGTTTTAGTGCTTTCTTTTAGTGCTTATATAAAATATAAATATTAAGAGATGTGTGGTAATATCTGAACCCAACAATGCAATTTGTTTAAGTAGATTATGAAAAATATATATACAAAAATTTAAATTAAAACTATATCCACCATATGACAGTTTATTTAGAAATATTCTTTTCTTATTTGTTCTTGACTTAGAATTATTTAATACTAGCGATCCGCTTGCGGCTTCGACCGCGAAATAACATAATCAATAGTTTTTTTGTAAGTACTAGCTAGATATTCAAACTTCCTACCTATAAGAATATGTGTAAAGTATAAGTATAATATAAAATATAAGTATAAGTATAAGAATATGTGTAAAGTTTCATGAATATAAGTTGCCTAGTTTAAGCGTTAAAGTGTAACCACCAAACTTACATTCACATCGTATTAATATGATAAATATTCCGATGACATCAGCATTTTTCATTTGAAATATTTTAATTATATACAAATAAATAATTAAATATTAACTTACTATAGTACAAATCAATTTAAACCCCGCCAGGCAAACACACAAAGTGTGTCGTCTATTAACATACAAAAAAAAATCCTATCATCGCGCTTATCTCAATGGGTGTTCAACCTTATTATAATTTAAAGTAATAAAGTGAGTGAACTCTAGCGTAGTGACGAAGTGAGTGACGTAAGGCTGAGTGTGTCGAGTGAAAGGCGACGCGTCGGCTTCTAAAGAAAGTTGCATTTCTTTCTAAATACATGCATGTATGTATGTGTGTGTGTGTGTATGTATGTAGGTGTTACGGACGTGTGTGTGATTTTAAAATGTGACTTTTTATGTTTTCATGGAATTAATTATGTATAGGATTTTGTATTTTTTTTTGGAATGGATCTTGTAAGCGCGACGGTCGTGGGTTCGTTTCCCACTCGGATGAATTAATTATTGTTTACTTATATTTTTGTTTAGTTGCTCTGGTGAGAAGGCAAAAACGCTCACTCAACACGTAATGCCTCGAAAATTCATTGAAAATTGAGGAAAGGTTTCACGCTGTATCCAGCACATAGGTAGGGTAGGGCCCAATTTTCTGCCGCCTTCTGTCTCGAAACCAGATAGAGTGGGAATTGAACCCACAATTTGTCGCTATTACATTCACATTTTTTCCGCTAAACTACGACAGGCTTTAATATAAATATTTCATTACATTAATACCTTTTAATTAATTATAATGTTAAATGGGAGGCAGAATGTTTTAGCACGAGGTCCCCTCTGCCTATCCTAGCTAATACAGCATAAAGAGATTTTTATTGTTTTTTATAATTTATAATGTAAATTTGAGATGAAGAGATTTTTAATATTTTTTTATAATTTAAAATGATAAAATTTGTCCTTTGTTTAGTATTTTCTACGACTTACATAACATAGTATGTAATTAAATTATTTCGAAACAATGTTTAATGTGGGTAATATGTTACTTTAGTTAATGGCTTCTGTAGTTCAAAACTTTGCTAGAGTTAGAGCTATCCAAGTAACTTAAAAGCCATTTAACTTCTTTGTAATCTTGAAATATCTACAATATCATGTAGATATACCACTACAATTTCATGCAAATATAGCAAATTGTTTTATACTTAAATACTTGTATGTACAAAAAAAAAAAACGATAATTTTTCCCGTATATATTTTTGGTTACAATAAACTTACTCTACTAAAAAAATACTAAGCTACAGACTGAAAGCGCGATGGTAATCATCAATCATTGTCATTTTCCCTCTCTGGTAAGACAAAGTGCGGCGTTGAATTTAGCCACTTAACACGCTATCTTGAATTCTGACGGCAAGTCAAGAACTGAAAGAAAAACTAAATCATATTCTGCATTTCTCCGAATATATAAATAAGATAATTTCACTTGAGGAAAATAAGTAAATAAATCAAATAAATCAGCTTCACGCTGTATCCCGCACACAGCACGGTAGGCAAAGGAAACATAGTGTTAAGGCACTTCATTCCCCACTTGCTGCCGAATTCTGGAGGCATTACGTGTTGAGTGACAGAACTCAACCAGAGCGAAGAAATGGAAATATGAATTGAAGTAAATATTTCATCTCCCCGAGTGGGGATCGAACCCACAACCAGTCGGTTTTACAGTCACCCTTAGTGCCACTGCGCCACGACTGGCCTCATATATAAAAAAGATAATTTCACTTGAGAAAAATAAGTAAATATTTAAAATAAAATCTTATATAGAATCTAAAAAGCTCCGTTGACCTACATTGACAAGTGTCAACAGACTGATTTAGAAAGTGAATCGCCTCTATAGAATACGAAACTACGAAGTAATAGACACTATATGAGCAGTCAGATGTCGTGATTGATTTCACTAGTTTCCCTATAAAAAAACTTGGATCCAATGACTTAAAAAATCTATTTTTACTTTTTCTTTTTATTTCCTTGCACTTACTATTTAGCGATGTGGATAAAAAAAAAGGGTAATATATTGTTGATCAATAATAATTTTGTATTTATTGTAAATAACGATTGTTAAACATTGAAGTCCGAATACACACAGAACCCATGTCACCATTATTATACAGTAAGTTATTATATTATTCTTTTTAGATTTACATTGTATTTCGTACATAACACGGTAGGCGGAGGGAACCTGGAGACCTACTATAAGATACTTCCATTCCCCACTTTCCGACCAATTCTGGAGGCATTGCGTGTTGAGTGGTTGAATTCAATGCCTAGCTTTGCCTCGAGTGGGAATCGAACCCACAACCTGTCGCGTTTAGAGTCACACGCATGTACCTCTGCACCACGGCTGGAATCATTATTATATACTTCAAAAATATATTAAATAAGCACAAAATATCGACGACAAATCCAATTTTTGTTTCATTTGTTTCAAGTAAGCGCTCGTATAAACAATATGTAATGATATATATAAGCTTTTTCCTTTCAAGATAAGCTCTGAATTTAGATTGATGAGGAGGAGAAAATAGGATTATTTATATCATATTTTCCTTGAGAAAACCAATCTGGATTCAACAACAATATTGTCAAGGTTCGTATCTACATTAACTACTCTATTTACTTTATAGGAGTTGATGTTATGTTCTATAGTATTGTATGTAAATTTTTATTGTTATTGAATTTCGTGACAAAATTATTATATTATACTAGTGGCTTTCGAAAATGAATATAATAAAATAAAAGAGAAACAGTTTTTCTGATTTTTTTAGCGTATTCCGCTCAGAGTAGTAGAGTAAGGTAGGTAGAGGGAACATTTTTTTTTTTTTCGTGAGGAAATCCCTTTACAGAAACCTATACCTAATATAATGACCTATATAGAGGGAACCTAACTCAACTCCGCGCTTTGCTTCGACTTTAGAGCGAAATGGAAAAATTTAATATTTTATTTCCTCGAATAGGAATCGAACCCACAAACTGTCGTGTACAGTCACACTTTGTGCAGCTGTGGCTCCAATATAGAGTTTTTTTTTATAAAAAGGAGGATAGGTTGTTTACAATTATCTTGGAAGAATTAAAATTATAAATTAAAACGAAACAACAACAACAATAAACTGGAAATGAGTTTTTTACTCTTTCAGAACGGTGTCGTCATTTAGTAGCAGGGAATCATAAATTTTCAAGGGTTAGTGAAGTTCATTTAGGATTCTTTGTTTGTTACGGACAAAAACAAGCCTTCTAAAAATATTTACACGGATATTATATAATATTACCATAATTTCCAGGCCAGAGGCCAGACGTGGCGTAGCATTATAAAGTGGGACTGTAAAATCGACAGGTTGTGGGTTCGATCACCAATTGAAAAAATGGAATATTTATTTACATTTATATATTCATTTCTTAGCTCTGGTGTCGAGGTAAAGCGCGGCGTTGAGTTCCGCCACTCAACACACAATGCCTCCAGAACTCAGCGGAAAGTGAACAACCGAGTGTCTTAACATTAGGTTCCCTCTACTTACCCTGCCGTGTGCGGGATACAACTGATTTAATTTTTTATTTTATTACCATAATATGTTATATTTTATTAAAGTAATGAATAATTTTGTATAAAAAAGTATCATATTCAATAATGGTTTTAAAAAACGTCAAGGAAATTTTGATTATTTTTTATTTCAAGTTTCAAATTTAAAAGACTGCGTTTTGTGTGTGTGTGTTTTTTTTAATTTACATTATATTTGAATAAATTAATATTTCTTATACATATATAAAATTACGATAAAAGTTTATTTAAAAATAAACGAGTTTATTTTCGTATGGCTAAAAATATTGTAATGACAACACTTTGATAAATGACTTTTTTTTACTAAAAACAATCGAAAGATCGACTCATGTTCGATTGGTTAGTTTTGGCTTTCATTTTTACACGTAATGGGCGATGAGCCAATATATGAACTTTGGTGAAATCACGTTTGTTTGTTGAGTACCTATAGCCACCTACTACTTAGAGATTATTATGGTTTAGAGAGCAATATAGTAAAAAAATCAGCTTCACGCTGTATCCCGCACACAACAATGTAGGGAGAGGGAACCTAGGAATAATAGATAGACACTCCGTTTTCTATTTTCCGTTGATTTCTGGAGGCATTGGGTGTTGAGTGGCGGAACTCAACGCCGCTCTTTGACTAGATACCAGAGCGAAGAAATGAAAATATAATTTTAAATAAATATTGTGAACAATACTACTTTAAATTCTTAATAGAATTGTTTGGAGATTTCAATTATGATAATATTTGACAATGTGTTCATTTAAGTACTTAGGTAATAAGTATTATAATTTGAGATCGTCGTGGCACAGGGGCACAAGCGTGTGACTGTAACTCGACGGTTGTGGGTTCGATTCCCACTCGGGCTATGAAAGGCAAAAACGCGACTTTGAGTTCACCCCATGTCTCAAAAATTCGGCGGAACACTAGGTTCCCTCTGCCTGTACTGTGTGCGGGATAAAAAAAATCTATCTATCACCAGATAAAAATACCATCTGCGCTTTTTTCTGGCACAGTACGTCAAACATTTTAGTTATTATTATATAATATTTTGAGATTCCTACAGTGTATTAGTCATCGCTATTTTGCCTACTGGCTAGAGGTTATCTGTAGGAGTAAGTTCATCAAGTGGGCATTAGAGTTAAGTAAAGATAAATGCTTATATTTTTTGTTAAGTTTTACAGTTTTATTTTCTAAGTTCATTGAGATTCGTAATTATCAAACATCATCGTAAAATAATGCTCAAATGTAAAAAATATAGATAAATTTTATGGCCATCGCATCTGTAAAGAACACTAATCACATTTTCTTTTACAAATATAACTCGACACCAGAGCGAAGAAATGAAAATATTAAATATTATTATGGGAATCGAACCCAGAACCAGTCGCGTTTACAATCACACCGTAGTGCAGCTCCACCACGATTGGCGCACTAAATGGTATTTTAGTGAAAATATTAAATAATAAAAGCTACTTGCTTTTACACTATAATTGATAAGGGAAAGTTGCTCGTGACAAACAAAACACAAACAGAGGTCATTGGGACTGACCGCGAGCTTTCACGATTTCTCCAGCGCAATCCGCATCTAACATCTTACTTTACATACTATATAATATATGAAAGTTTTACATTTTTTGGCCAAATTTAAGTTGAGATAGTAGAGGACCCATTCCATCCCATCCCATATATAGCTGGATATAAAGAAGGAACTTAGTTTTAAGATACTCCGGTTGTTTCTTTCCTCTGAACATTCGAGGCGTTCGTGTTGAATGGCGGAACTCAACGCTGCGCTTTGCCTTGTTACCAGAGAAAGGGAATCAAAATACTTATTAAGTATTTCAATCCCCTGCGTGTGAGTCGAACCCACAACGAATGGTCTCAAACCAGAGCGTTTCCTTTACTATATAGATATATAATAATATATACAAGCAATGTGAGCCATTGCATTAAGCTACTTAAGTTTCTTACTTAACTATATTATTTTCATACAGAAAATAATATAAGTATCTATGATTATAAAATCAATATCCCACCAAAAGCATCCTGTTAAAAACCAGCCAAGTCTCGATGAAGCTTTTTGTTTCTCTATAAAAAGTAATTAATTATCTAGGTAAAGGCAAGCCATTTCTAAGGTCTGCTTACTGTTATTAAAATAGTTAAGTTTTATGTGATCGACCGTTGAACATTCTTAAAGCATATTAACGTGTTGATGTATACAAGTGAGCCCAGTCGTGGCGCAGGGGCATAAAGTGTGACTATAAAACCTATTGGGTGTAGGTTCAATCCTCGCTCGAGAGAGATGAAATATGTAATTAAATTTATCTTTCCATTTCTTCGCTCTGATGTTGAGGCTCTGAAAGCGCGGCGTTCAGTTCTGTTACTCAACGCGCAATGCCTCCAGAATTCGGTAGAAAGTGTGGAACGGAGTGTCTTAACCCGGTTTACGTCCCTCTGCCTATCCTGCTGTGTGCTGGATGCAGCGTGATGCTGATGTACTCGTATACAAGTGGGAATAGAACCCACAACCATTGCGTGTACAGTCACACGCTTGTGCCACGATTGACCTCAAATATATATGTTATTATTATAAGACAAATTAAAAGGCATTCAGCTGAAGGCTTGTTCTTAGTAAAAATAAACAAAATAAATCCAATTAGACGTTCAAAATAACAAAATATCTTACACAAAATCCTAAACAGATTCTTATGTATGATCACATCGAATTCCTGATACATACATCATACACCTATTTACAAATAACTTATGTAGCTATTCTATTGATTATTGTGTTGATGAATAGAAATGTGGGCGTTTATTATTTTAACGTCAAGTTAAGAATGAGTTGGTCTGGCGTTGAGTTCCGCCTCTCAACATGTGAGGAACGGAGTGTATTTTAATACTAAGTTCCCAGGTTCCGCCTGTGTAGGGTACACAGGCGGAACCTGGGAACTTAGTATTAAAATACGCTTGAGGGATGAGGGGATACAGAATCGAATCATATCCGAGATTTTAATTTAAGCAATAATTAAAGTTACTATATATTATCACATTCAAGCAAAAGATAATATACTATATATTATCACATTCAAGCAAAAGATAAAAAAGAAAAGTGTAGTACCATGTCATAATTGATTAAGCGTTAAGATTCGCATTCGGTATTCCGACAAAGAAAAAATATAAATATTTTTTTATTTAGTGCCGTCTCGGATGTTGGTTCTGTTGGTTGGTTGGATGTTGGTTGTAGACTGGATTCGATGGCTGAGAATGAATATTATCTTATTAAAATTTATTTTATTATGTTTGAAGGACTAGGCCTTCATGTTATATTCAGAGAACAGTCGTGGCGCAGGGACACAAGCGTGAGGCTATCAACACGACAGGTTGAGGGTTCGATTCCCACTCGAAGAAATGAAGTTTTTAGTATTTTCCGCCAATCAACACGCAACGTCTCGAAAACACCAGATCTTTTAACACTAGGGTTCTTCTGATTACGCTGCAGTTAAGCTGCTAATAATTAAATATATATTTTATGTAAATAATACTAAAGCAAATGTTATATATATATATATATATATATATATATATATATATATATATATATA
>DWAO01006589.1:0-10811 GCA_018230605.1 Heliconius congener
CGAAATTACGGACTACTGAAAATTCTTCGGAACATGAATTTTCACTTCGAAATGCGAACACTGTTTAAGAGTTTCACAGTTAATAACACAATAATAAAGTTCAATAAACTAATAACGTTTTAAGAAAATGAAATCATCCTTAGCATTTAGAAAGAAAATAACAATATACATAAACAGTAATATAGTTAAATGTAACCATGAATTAAATTTTTGTTAATCATTTTCAGCTTCACGCTGTATTCCGGAAAATTTCAACAGTAAATTCCTTTTGCAGGGTAGGCAGAGGGAATCTAGTGTTGAGACATTCCGCTCCCGTTACTCAATTCCGCCGGAATCTGGAGGAATTGCGTGTTGAGTGGCGAAACTCAACGCCGCGTTTTGCCTCGTTTCCAGAGCGAGGAAATGAAAATATTTAATATTTCATTTCCTCGAGTGGGAATCAAACCCACAATCTGTCGATCTATCTACTGTCTAGTCTGTCTACTAGTCACACAATGGCCCTACTGACCTCATCATCTCATCAATTAAATTATCTTTTCCTAAGAAAATGTCAAACATAACTGTATTATATAGTTACAATCGAAAATTATTATAATGACAAATCTGTTTATAAAACCATTAGTATCAAGACGCTTATTTATATTTCGATTTAAACCAAGTCATTAAATCAAGTCGATTCAAACTCATAAATAAAGAGCTATTCTAAAGATTAATTAAAAATAATGATATTACAAATTAGAGGTTGAAGAACTCTTAAACAACTCTATATTAGTCAAACACACCTATTTTCACGATAGCAAACACAAGTTATCCGGATGTGATGATTCAAATACATTCAATATTGTAAAAAATCATTCATGCAAGAATCTATATGTGAATTCAACAATGAAATAAAAAAAAATAAACAAGAAATTACATTAAATGGACAATATTCATTCGGTGTGCAATGTATTTTAAGCCACAACATACTAACAATAAAATACGACTCGCATAATTAGAATGGCCCTGGCGTCTTTTAAAACTTCATAGGTAAATGTATTTAAGTAGATATGCGACGAATTACTCATAAGCTTAATATTATGGACTTTAAGAAATGCAGGAAAATAAATAACTATAACATTTGCATATGCATTAGCGTTAAAAATATAAAATGATGTCAGTCGTGGCGCAAGGACACAAAGTGTGACTGTAAATACGACAGATCGTGAGTTCGATTCACAATCGAGGAAATGAAATATTTTATATTTTCATTTTCTTCGCTCCGGTGTCGAGACAAAGCGCAGCTCTCACATATAATATGGGTAAAACCATTCTTTCGGATGTGGACCGAATGTATTGAAAAATAAATTAAATTCATAGTTATTTTGAAAACTACTTTGGCATATATAATGATAAGTACGTTATATGTTTAAAATATCAACCTGTCAGATAATTGAAATATTTCCTGCTCTCTGATGTGTTTCGGAATTAAATAATTGATCGATTATAACCATAGCAGTAGTGTTAAAATATTTTAAATGCTAATTAGTAAATTTGTTTCTGAGCTTACATTTTGATGTCTTAGATTTGATTATCAATTAAAAATTAATTATATTTTTTTCCTAAAACTTTTAGTTCATAATTTGCTTTACAAATATATATTAATTTGCCAACAGTTATTAATATAACTGTTTTATTTACATATTTCTAAGAAATATAAATATGACATATTATATATTGGAATACAAAAAATATTTGTCGATAAATTATAAAACTCGCTAGCGAGAGTGAAGTCATACAAAGGCAACTGCCGTCTAATCATGTTCGAAACATTTTGGATTTTCCTGATGAATAAAAAAAATATGTATTATAATATGTTGGAATTATAATAGTAAATAAATAAAATATGTGGGCGGTGTATTACATCATTTTGTAATGAATTATTTATTTCTAATATACAACCTTCTTACGCTCGTGAACAATGGATGAGTCGCATGATTTTATCTGCATATATTAGACAACGAGGTGATTTACGGAAATTGTGTACAAGATTAACAATCTAGTATTCATATAATATTAATTAAATTAAATCAAACTCAAATTGATCCCACGTGGCGCAAGGGTGTTACTGTAAGGCGTCGCGAACGGAATATCTAAACACTAGGTTCCCTCTACCTACCCTGCTGTATGCGGGACACGGCGTGAAGCTGATTAGATTTTTTCTTAATTAAATCCATTGATAAAATGTATTACTATTATTTTCAAAATACATGTTATGTACATATGTATACAGTATGTACCGGGATCGATGGATGAACGGTTATCTATGGGTAGATGACCTCAGTACCTATCCATTTTACTCCCAAGTATGTTCGCCGATTTTCAGTGGTTCGGCAGACATTTAAGAATTTGTGATTTATTGTAAAAACTGGGATTCGTATAGAAAATTCCAATCGCGATTAAAGGATCAACCTTCGAATTAGAATGTCTATATGTTCATATCAGTTTTTTTTTTATCCAATAATCATTAATATTCAAATAGGATTCATTTTTTAAAGATTTTTTTTGTAATAATTTATATATGGATAATGTAACTAGGTTTATAATATTTTATGTAAGTTATTAAACCTCGTCATCAGTGACATTGAGGATCAAGTTATACTTGGAATACGGATGTCAGCTGACTCAGACGGTTTACAGATCGAATAAACTAGCAACCTGCTTTAAGTTATTGTTGTATTATAGCCAAATTATACATAAATTTTAGCCTATGTGTTATTCTGATGCACGGTACGCCAAACGCTACGGTAATTCTCAAAATCCACGAAAGCGGTATAAGCTAAAACAAATAATTTTTATGCGATTTATTTAAAATAACTAAGGAGGTCAATTATGGTGGCTTGTTACTAATACGTACGTCTCTGCTACATACGTACAATACTTAGGAATGATAAGTCGTTGTCTCAAGTGCCTCAAAATTTATTGAAAAAACTATAATTCAACAAGGTGAAGGTTCTATACATTAAGCCGTTTGTTTTTATTGTAGCTTCTGGTCTGACCATCATTAATTATTTTTTTTGTCTCTTAGTCAAAATGTAATATTTATACAATATGTTACCGTCTATGAACTGAGCAAAAATAGTCTTAAAATAAAGTAAAAAATATACTATAGATTTGACGATATCAGTACTCATAGTCTAAATCCCAGGGCCCCCAGACCTACGTCATTTCAGCAAAGCAGAAATTTTGAGAACTATTAGTCTAATATGTACTTTAGACAGATTTACTATGTACTTTATGCGTACTCAAAATGGAAGTGGGGCCCTTTCAGAAGTAGCGCCAAATCTCTGTTTGGGAGCATTATTGAGCTATCGGATTGGTTATAAGGGAATATAGTATCTAGGGAATAAGGGATCTTGTATCTAGGGAATGAGGGATCTTGAAATTGTCCGTATATGATATTTATATGTAAAATGAAAGCTTGTTAGTATAACGTAGTTTGCCTCGATTTTAAACAACCTTTAGGGCGTCTGGCAGAAGTAAAGTCTGGTAATAATAAATATACATTTTTTATATGATTCTTAAAACATAATAAAATACGAAAATTTCTACTTTAACGTAGGTAAACGTGTACCTTAAGTTGGCGCCACCTCTGAAAGGGCTACATTTTCAAGTTAATAAGTACTCATATAGTCTTAACTACATATTAGGCTATTGATCCTCAAAATTATAGCTTTGCTAAAATGACGTAGATCTGGATGCCCTGGGGGATCCAGTCTATTAGACATTTTCTAAAATTGCGCTGTTTATAAACAATTAAAAAGGTTATTTTATTTTACACTATGTGAGATAAAAAGAATTAACGAATACTTAGTATCATTGTACATTATGGATTTATAAATAAGTAATTGACGATAATGTTATTTATAAAAATATTTATTACATACTTTCTAAATAAATGCTTATATCTATCTCACATGAAATATATCACAAATAATTATTTTATTAAAAGTTGCTATCAAAAAATTATAATAGTCTTGTTTCGAAACCTTGAATACGTTTACATCTTCTGTTTCAATTAAATTCGTTGATGCTTATTTTCCATAACCTGGAAAGATAAAACAATATTAAACTCCTATAAAATTCCATACATCCATTTAAAGATTTATAAAGTACATATTTTGATATTAAAGGTTTATCATTACGTAATGTGCAATATGAACTAAATCCATTATCCGTAGCGCGATACATAAAGCAAAAAAATACGTTTAAAATTTGTTTATTAGATATAGTCAAAAAATTTTACATATTTAGAAAAAGGTACTAGTCTATAATATTATGTTACGTATACTTTATGATTTATTACTATTACTTATTCACATATGTGGATGACTTTAGTGATGAAAACCTGTTGGTATCCTAAGTGGTTACTCCACAGTTAATGAGTAATCATTGTAGAATCAAACCACTAATAAAAATCAATATTAATTTTCAACAGGCGTAATAAGCGTTTTTAATTTTTTATGATTTAAAATTATTGATAAATAGTTACCTCCTTTGATCCCTGCAGATGCATGAGCAGACGCTGAGCTACTTGCAAAACTTCTTCCCGCCGCAAAGCTCCCAGCATTTGCACCTGCGATGCTTTGAGAAGCCGCTAAAGCGCCAGACACAGTGTTCAATCCAGCTGTTCCTGAAGTACCTTGACTGTTACCATGGGGAAAATTGTTTCCATTTTCATGATTGGAAGCAGATTCACAGGCAGTTCTGCATCCAGGGATGTTGATAGTTGGATTAGCATCAAATGTACCGGAATTAGCGAAAGCAACGGCATTTGCGTGCGCACCTGCATTAGCTTGAGAACCAGCATTTGCCTGTGCTCCAAATTGTTGATTAAAAGAAGGGTTTAAGGGTTTGTCGCTTAAGCCAAGACCACTTGTAGGTACGTGAATATCAGAAGATCCTGGTGGGCTGTCGATAATACCTCCAGCATGACTAGCTTTGGAGTGCTTTTTATCATCGTAAGGTCTTAAAAAGCCTGGTGGACCGCCAAATCCTCCCGAGTAGGCGACTGCTTTTGCATTGGCCGATGCAGATGCTGAAGCAAAAGCCGTATTTATGGAATCAGATCCAATAGTAGCTTCATTTTTATCTTTGGTACCACAAGCTTCAGAATTACAAGGTAAGGGATTGTAACTACTTGATCCTGATGAATGTGTTTCTTTTGGTAAATTGTATTCATTTGGCTTTAGCAATCCTTTTGGTCCACCGAAACCACCTGAGTATGGTGGCTGCTTTGCTTTGTCGTCATTATTAAATAAGCTAGGCATTGCTGGCAGTACATTCGTAGGGGGATTTTGAACAGGCGGACTTAAACTAACACTTGGCTTTAATATAATCTCAGGCTGACTTGACGAATGTGGTAATTTCCCATAACTGCTGCCTTGTGCATTGTTTACATTAGATGAAACTTTATCCGGTTTTGGAGAAAATTTTGTATTAACTGGAAAACTTGCATCAATAGGTCCAGCTGGTCCGCCAAAGCCTCCAGTGTATACAGGAGAATCTTTCGCAGGTAAATTTACGCTAAGATGTGGTTTATTAATACCTAGAGATGCAACAGGAGAGCTGAGTCCAATGTTTCCATTTACAAATCCACTTGGACCACCAAAACCACCAGTATACGCAGGGGCATTATGATTAGGAGGCGATGTTTTTGGTACATTAATATCTCCATTATTTTTAGGACTATGAGGAAATCCTTGGTTTGGTACCAAGGAGGCAGTGATATGTGTAGGATAAGGAGCGGCTGTAACACTGCCTATGCTTGGTCTTGTAGGTACATGAGCTGAATTATTGTTGCTCGAATCGATGGATTCAGTTCCTTTTTGTAAATAGTCAGGTTGTAATTTTGAATTAGAGTATGATATTCCAAAATCAGATTGTGTTGATAAATAACCATGAACATTATTGTTTCCAGCCAAACTTCCAAATCCATTGTTATGATTAAGAGTGTCTTGTTTAGGAATTTCGACATTTAGAGAACTTGCACCAGAGTCTGTCGGAGTAGAAACACTTTGTAATCCTAAATTAGGTTTTAATGATATAGACGGTTGGCTAGGATGTGAATTTAAATGAATATTATTTGGTGATGGACTCAGACTGTTATAATTATTATTATTTTCATAAGAATTTATATAAACACTACTAGGTTCTTGTTTTGGATTTTGCTCGGAAGTACTAATCTTAGGTTTGTTTTCTTCTTGAGTGATCAATGAGCCTATATGTTTATTTGAGTTAAAGACGTCATTGTTTACTGAATGTCCGGCACAATAAGGACCACTACAAGACGAAGGCTGTTGTGGAATTAATGGAGCGTGTAGACTTGACGAATCACAATTCGATTCAGTGCAACTCGGAGATGTAGCTGGGAACTTCCCTGGAGAACTTGGTTGATACAAATTTTCAGATCCCGGATTTAGCGAAGATGAAGAATCACTATTAGATAAACTTGGATTTGTGCCAAGTATAGGCACGTTATAACTAGATGGAAGGTTGCCACTAGAATATGAATCAACTGGATTGCAGTTATGACTAGTACATGCAGGCCCAAAACTAGGAGTATTTAAAAATACTGAAGGTTTTTGAGGTTTTGGTACAGCAGAATTTGAAGGAGGTGAAAGTGGAATGAAAATATCGTCGTCGTTTCCTGATGATGCCGTGCTAGGAATAGCATTTGCATCACATTTGCCAGAAGAACAATCTGATCCTTCGTAAGCAGATTTTTCATTATTTTTGTATTTTGTACCATAAGAGTCACCATGATTAAAACTTTCTTGTTGAGATCCATCCGTACTCGGTATATTTCCTGAGAAAGATGGAATGCATTGACCGGACGCACAGTCATTATTGTTTGAAGGTAAAAATGATTGAGACTGGGGTTGTAAGTTGCCACTTAAATTGCATTTTCCCGATGCGCATTTTTCATTGTTTTGTGACAACGAAGATGATCCCGCAACTGCTCCAGCCACTCCTGACGCAAAAGCTCCATTTTGAATTCCATTATTTAAATCATGTAATGAAGAGGGCGCTATTATTCCATTATTTTTGCATCCACCAGATTGACATCCGATGCCAGGTATTCCATTAGAACCTGCACCACTAAAAGTAAATGAACTTGAACTAGAACTTGAGCTAGAACTTGATGACGCAAAGCTTGATGAGGAGGACTTGGAGAAACTTCCTGAATACCCTGCGCCACTTGGAATACTTAAAGAAATAGGTTGTGCTACACCAAAAGCACCAGATCCAGCATTAGCCTCAGCTAAAAAAGAACATTTTATAAAATTATTACTTGTTCATAAAATCTTCTTATTGGAAAGTAACAGTGTTATGTATAAGAATCAAATAAAATTAAATTAGCTTCATGCACACAGCAGGGTAAGCAGAGGAAACCTAATGTCAAGACACTCCGCTCCTTTCTCTACTCCTCCACTTTTGGAGGCATTGTGTGCTGAGTGGCGGGAGTCAACGCCGGACTTTTGCCTTGGTGCCAGAGCGAAGAAATGAAAATATTAATATATAATAATTAATTCCGTCGAATGGGGATCGAACCCATAACCTTCGCGTTACAGTCTCACTCTTAAGAGCGCCATGACGGCCTCTATTATATTTAATTATTGTGAGTTCAATATCATTTTAATATTGGAATAATAACAATTGAAAAGTCCATTAGAAAAAACAACCTAATGAATACTACCATAAGTAAGTACAGCTATGATTTTGACAATGAGCGATTTCGCTATTTTTATGTTTCAGTCATGTTGATATTTGAAAAAATATATTATATTAATAACTTGCTGCAATGTCTTTATAAAAATATAATAAAATTGTTGCATAAACAATACCTATATATGTTATAAAACAGATAATCAGATTAGGTTTTTAATTATTACATTTATTAGCTTCACGTTATATCCCGCAAATTAGGCAAAGGGAAACAGGGAACTTATAGTTAAGATACTCTATTCCCAATAGATGCTTTCTCTCCACACTTGCTGACGATTTCTGGAGGCATTTCATGTTGAGTGGCAGAACTCAAAACCGCGCTTTGCCTCGTAACCAGATAATAATGAAAATATTAATTATTTCAATTTCTCGAGTGGGAATCGAATTACGACAGGCCTTAATTAATTATAGCATAATCACATGTATATAATGTAATCAAAGAAGTGAACTACATAGTATCTTAAAACAATTAACTATTTCTCTTTATTTGTTTCTAAATTATTTTATGTTAAAACATTATAGCCATATATTATAACTCCGAATGTATTTTAGAGAATTAATTAAATTTAATAATTAAATTCATCCTAAATAAGTGATTTTAGGTGAAAATTAAAATTTGTTAAAATAGAATATAAAATACACAATGATTTTCATTACAGCTGTTAATATTTTACTGACTGTTAAAATAGACTATAAAAATTCTATATTATTTGAGGGTAACTGACCTTTAGCTAATGCTCCACTTTTAACACCATATCCATAAGGAGTTCCGGTCACTAAGCCAACAAGGGCAAACGCAATTACACCCGAGAGCTCCATCTCGGAGAAGCTTGGCGGTCACAGTGTTATTGTTTTGCCGCCGCCAGCCTTTATAAAGCAATACACAAATAGACACTACTGTATTTAACAAAAAAAAACCTGTTGGCGTTTACTGCGAATTTGAACTTGCGCTCGTGTCTCTGACGCTGGTTTCCCCGCTCATACGCATAGTAATGGCTTTTGAGACGACCACGGCAAATTTATTACTCACGTTTTTTTTTATTATAATTGTCCCAAAGCTTAGTCTTTGCTACACTCGTTGGAAAATACTTTGTCAGTTTAATGTGCGTAATGCAATTTACAATGGTATGATAATGTTGTGGTTTATTAATGTGATTGAGATACTAATCAACTTAGAATTCGGCTTGTTGCTAAGCCGGCTTCATGTAGGTTTATACCTAAATATAAATAAATAAAGTTTTTAAATATTCTAAGCTCGTTTACCTTTTTTTATCGTACCATTATAAAAAATCGGCTAAGTGTGAGTTGGACTCGCGTTTCAAGGGTTCGCACCAAATTCAGGATTGCAGGTCAATTGCAGGGAAAATCCAACTTACTTAATTTGACAAACTTAACTTTGCACTTTTTAATATGCACTAATTTTGTATGCAATGAACTACAAATATAATTTTTTATGAAGTACCTACCTATAAATTTTCACTTTTTTAGTTTTTTCCTTTTTTGTATTGTAAGTTTTTACTTCATGTAAAATTTCGTGGCTGTTCCTTTAGGAAAAAATTAATGCCTTATAGGTGGTTTTGATTATGCTCGTATCTTTTGATCATGTTGACTTAGAAGATTTTTTTCTGGGATTTAAAGGACTTTTGATATTAATTTCAGCTTTATATCTCCTCGCAATCTCGGGATAAATGGTCTAGACACACGGACAACAAAGCGGTCCTACAAAGAATCCGTTAAGTTTTAAGCATAAGCATTTTGAGGCACGGTTCCCTAAAAAATGTTATAAATTTACCTTAAAAATACGTGATTATTTTTAGATTTTTTATTCGTAATAAATAGACGTGAAGCAACGACCTGCGTTGAGTTTCGCTAACTAGGTTCAGATTACATTGTTCCGTATTCGAGCAGAAAGTAGCAAGTAAGTGTATTTTGTCCCTCCCTTCCATGTAAGTAGGGTAAAAAAGTGTCATGTTATTTTTTTTAGTTAACTTAGACTGATATTATTGTTTAAAATTCAATTATAAAAATATTTTATATAATATAACATAATATGAGGCCAATTGTGGCGTAGGGGCACAAGCGTGCGACTGTAAACGCAATAGGTTGTAGGTTCCACTCCCACTCCAGAAAATGAAATATTTAATATCTTTATTTTTTCGCTCTGGTGCGGCGTTGATTTTTTTACTTAACACGCAATACCTCCAGAATTTGGCGAAAAAGCATCTAGGCATCTACAGGTAGAACTGGTTCAGGAAAAAAATTGTATATTTGTGGTTAAATCCTAAAAATATTAGCCTTGGGGGCAAAATTTAGTATTAAGGCCGCTAGCTCAAGTGAGGTATCAGATGAAAAGGCTCTGGCTAAGCTATGCTTGAATTTCAGAAAAAGCTGGAACTCTCCATTTTTTTTACGGCGAGTCCGACTCACGCTTGTCTGGTTTTTTACATTTCTATCATCACAAATCGTGAAAAAAAATGATATGGCGGACTTTTGGACTGGTGTTCTTATGTAGTGTTGACATGTTGAGCATGTAAGACTACCTAATTATAATACAATACCTCGCAAACGGATCTGCATTTTACCTACCGACTATTACCTACTTGACAATTATTATTATTAGATCATACACAAACACAAGTGAACCATACAAACGTTGTTAGACGTGCGTTTGGCACCTACGGTACCTACGTGTCGCGAGAAGGCACTATGCATATAAAAATACATGGAGCTAGCGATGTACCTAGCACTCATACATCCGGGTAGCACATCGTTTTAGTCCTCACATTCCATTATATAAGTGTTTATAGGATATATCATACAATATATTATACGCTTAAGTGGTATGATTACTATAAAATATTGGCACAATTTTCCATTTTACGTTAACTAGTACAGTAATGAACAATAATAAAGAGGATAAGGTGAAGCCTTAAATTGTTTGTAATAAATTAAAAAAATAATAATAAATCAGCTTCACGCTGTATCCCGAATACAGCAGGGTAGGCAGAGGGAACCTAGTGTTAAGACACTCCGTTCCCCACTTT
>DWAO01006590.1:0-10811 GCA_018230605.1 Heliconius congener
CACTCAACACGCAATGCCTCCAGAATTCGGTAGAAAGTGGGGAACGGAGTGTCCTTGACCCTGCTGTGTGCGGGATACAGCGTGAAGCTAATGTAATTTTAATTTTAACACTTATTAAGTTAAAATAATTCGTACGATACATCTAAAGATAAGTGAGTATTAGTTAAAAAAAATATTTTATAAGTAGATATTATAGTCTACTATAAAGCAGCTTGCGCAGGCGCTTCTCTCGAAGCAATCAAATATTTCCTATTAGTTTCATATAATGATAATAAGAAAATATTTTTTCTTTGACTACTGTAAATATGTTTATATGTTTATATTGGTGGGCTGTCCATATCCGGTTATTTAATTCACTACTTTTCTAATTTACTCATAAATTGAATAAACCTTGATTTTGATGAGGCCAGTCTATCCTGCTAATAAGTATAGCAGATATTTTGTCCCTATGCATTCAAAATCTATGATAATGAAGTTATAAGAAAATGATTGTATTAGTTGTACTTATTTTCCACCTATTAGAGTTTCATTATAATCAATTTTACACTCAATAAATGTTGTTTTTTTGTTAACAACTTAAACAATGGGCGGACGTTTTAATGTGAGAAAAAACGAACACCTTTATTATAAGAGAAAAAAACTACTATTGCATTTGTCCACAATATCAAGATAAATATGATATATAACTAACGTGACCATTATTTTTTTTTCGATTTTGGGATTTTGGTATTTTTTTTCGTAAATTTTAAATTTTAATTATTTTTAACTCTTATATTAAGAAATAACATTTGACTTTTTCTATGTTTATTTTTCATATCATTGACAAAAAATTAGGGTGCTTTTGTTTTTTTTTTCATAGATTATTCCTTTCGGTTATTTTCGGACAATGGCCGCGAAACGTGATCTGGCCAAATTGACGTGCCGCTTCGAAAAACGGAACATTTTTACATTCCCTTGCCATGTTTGTGGACACCGGGGTCAGAGATATACAAACAAAAAACGGGACGGTCCCGCTCAAATCGAGACGTCTGGTCAAATTACATACAACACAGACACATTGCTATATAACCTTGCTACTAACGTCCGATCGAGGTAAACCTAATGTAATCATTATAATAAATTCATAAAAATTAATCTTGCGATGTTTACTTTTAAACGACTTACGATATGACGATAAACGTCCGCGCGTTCTTAATCAAAGTCGTGAGCCTCTTAAGAATTAATAAATAAGATAATATTTTGATATATTTTGAATAAATTTGATGATAATATTTTGAATAAATTTTTATTTTTGGAAGGCTAACGAAATGTTATGTAACTTTAACGATTCGTTTTGTACAACAGCGTGCGTTACTTACTAATAAATATTAATTAATTATCAAAAACGTCTGTTGGATAAATGTTTTTTCAATTAGTGAGACCTACTTATTTTTTTTTAATTACAACTATTATTATTATACAGTTACAGTTATCAAAAGTGCCTAATTCAACTCGATATTTGCTATGTCAAATGGTTTTTTTTTTAATTTTGACGTATGAATCCCAGATTGATTAAATAAAGCATAATAATGAGAACTTACATTTATAGCTTATTACATATATATTTATTATATTATTCATATAGAAAATTTGGTCCTATATTAAGATTCATATTACCTATAAAAAAAGTAACTGTCATTATATACTAAACGTTAGTTATATGTAACTTTGCTGAATAGTTCTAAGTAGTTATTAATGACTTCCGCCTTCAGTATATTTTTTTTATCTAAAAGAAGAAGAATAAAATGTTTTATATTAGTTTTTTCTTCACAGACGTGTTCGGAACTGATAAAAGCTGGTCTTAAGCTGTCTATAGAGTCGAAAAGAAAGATGTCGGGCAGCGACACAGATATGGGCGTCAAGCGGATGAAGAAAGAAGATAGTGATGAAGACTATGACAGCAGTCATACGCAAGCACCGAAAAACGAGGTAATTTTGATTATATTATAATTTACGAATTATTATTATAATTTTGACAGTTTTGGATTCTGCCACTCTACATGCAAGCCTTGAATTCGGGAAACAGAGTGTCTTAACACTCAGTTCCTACTGCCTACCTCGCTATATGCGTATAATAATACATACTCGTATATAGCTTGAAGCTAAAAAAACATTTTGCAAAGCAAACATAACAATTATCGACTGTAATGTGTTTGATTGTTCACGATTATTGTGGGTTCGATTTAACTGGAGTGAATGTATGTTCAGAAATATTTACATACATTCACAACTCCCGTTTGGTTAGACAAAATGCGGCGTTAACTAAATCTAAATATAATAATAATAACAATGTGCATTATATTAATAAAAGCACCATCCTTATCAATACCACCCAATAAAGGCTAGATCAGTCACAGAGGTCGGTGTGATAGCAACAAAACTAAACCAATTTTATAGCCGGCTACCAGCATATAATTCAACGATTTTATTGAAGTTTTACGAGCTTAGAAAGAAGCTTGGTATTGCAAATGATGTTATGTTCGTGACTGGACTTCCCGATTGAAAGCTTAGATTGCTTGATGACTTGACGATGAGAAATTATTATCATTGGAAGTCACTTTGTATGTCAGGCGGTGCATTCGGAGCATTCAACTGAATTAATTTAATGGATTCATTTATATAATAAACTTTATGGATTTGTTTTGCAATTTGCTATATACAGGGTGTTTGTCGAGTTAAAGAATCGAAGCTAAATTATAATCATACAGCATAAAAAAAAAACATATTATTATGCTGTATATATATAATTATTTTTTTATATTCACGTTTTGTCCCTTATACAGCAGGTTTAACATAGTTTTAAAATGATAATGTAATTTTGTTTTTTCTTACAGTTAACCCTTGAAGATGAAGAACGCAGACGTCGAAGAAGAGAAAGGAATAAGATAGCAGCAACAAAGTGTAGGATGAAGAAGAGGGAGCGAACTGTCAACCTTGTGAA
The DNA here is from genome assembly GCA_018230605.1 of Heliconius congener. Classification (NCBI taxonomy): domain Eukaryota; kingdom Metazoa; phylum Arthropoda; class Insecta; order Lepidoptera; family Nymphalidae; genus Heliconius; species Heliconius congener. Next base: position 2,981 of record DWAO01006590.1, read on the forward strand.
CGAGAGCGAAGTATTGGAAAGTCAGAACATCGACCTAAAAACACAACTAAAAGTACGTAAATATTAATTTACATTATACCTAACTATACATGTAGATAATAGTAAAACATGCTTTGATATTTTTATAATAAATTTCAAATTTATCAAACTTGTTTAAATAATAAAAAAGAATAAGAAATTCTTTAACATTATCTAAGTACCGTAACGACACGGATGCAAGGTTATCGGCTGCCTTATTTGTGTTCATTTAAATGTTAATAGAAATACCCATTTTGATAAGGGGAAACTTAAATTAAAAGAAATTTAGATATATAAATAATTATTAGAATATTCTATAGCATTACTATAACATCAATTGTTTTATCGATACGGCGGGGTCAAACGGGTGAATTCCCGAACAGCGTCACTTTGGATTGTACATAAATGTGTCGGGTCAATCGGATTTAAACGAAGCTTGAGATATTCATTATCGATGTCGATATTATAAACGTAAATAAATAACATTGTTTATATGTAGGTACTTTACAAAACAAATACATTTGCAAGATGGGTAATATTTCAATATTCTCAAAAGTAACAATTTCTTTTTTTCAGGATTTAGAAGTGCAAAAACGACAGTTGATCGACATGCTATCAATGCACGCGGGGTCCTGCGTGAAAAACAACTCGAACGCGCGTGCATCACCCACGACCACGTACAACGCAGTGCGAACGTTCGAACCAACAACATTCCCCGTATTCGAATCCCACTCTCCGTACATTCGACCTGAGTCAGCGAACATTCTCGCCTCCAGCTACACGTGCCCAACTCCAATCAACGACTCCATAGAAATATCTTCGTTAGAAACATCGTATTTGACACATCATAATCTAGACGAATATAACAGACCAGACAGCGTCTTGAGCATTCCGCCTAATTCCGAAGGTAGTTATATAACAACAGACGGTTACTTACCGAAAGCCACCATCCTCGGCCCGATCGAGCCAGAGGCGGAGTACTACGAACCAGAACTCAACTACGTTTCCTCCCAGCAATGTCATAACTATCCCTCCAACATCCAAGACACGCAAACCAAGATTGCCAACAGTCTAAACGATGGCTGTCTCGTTTGAATATTAGAGATATATTATATATATACTTTTCCATTATTTTCTCAAACAATCATATAAATTTGAAATTTGTTATACTAAAAGACCTAAATTTAGTTATACTTTCGATATATTTTCATATCTTTTTTGATTTGTCTCGTCGGTCGTCGGAAAGGTAATATTTCGAAACGAAATCGTATGTCTACTGTGTAGAACAACAATGTAGATTAGTGTGGAGCCTTCACATTTATGTTATACAATATGAGCGTCGCAAAAATAAATTTTGTCAGCAATGCGGTCTTATAATTTAAAATTAATACAAATATTTTTATAAATATGTTAAAATCGACAAAATGAACTCCACATATTTATTGTTTTAATATTTCAAGCGTTGTGAAATAAGAGCACCATTATTGTGTTACATTCTCTATAGAACTGTCCAACAGTCGATAGTAGGTAGGTATATATTTTATTTTAATTTTACTTTAGATTAACTCTAACATTACCGCATTATATTTAATAAGTTCTATAATTTTGCTTTGATCTGTACAAAATATTTATTAAATTTAGATCTGATTATTGGACTATGGTACAACTTCTAACCGTTGTAGAGCAAGCTGAAAGTTAATTTTCTCAATAACATCAATGTCAACTTCGTTAGTTGTCATGTCTACAGTTGGAAAGTTTTGTAAAAAGTGAATATATATTTAAATATATGTATATAATATTTTGTCTCTACAATAGCCACCTATGTCTAGTCTTTGTTACTGACACCAAATCAAATGGAAGCATCACATTAAAAATAAAATATTACTATTTTTACTATCTATCAAATAATCATGAGCTACTGAAGATACCTGTTGAAAATCCGTATATTTTAATAAACAGATTATATTCACATATTATATTATATCGGAATACTGGATTATTCCATAGATTATATCCACATATTATGGCTTAGATATAAGAAGCTTTAACTCAGTTCTAAGTCGTGATAATATAAATTGTTACGCATAAATTACTTAAGTTTAGAAATATTGCATATTCAGCTTAAATTACTAATGATTATTGTATAATATCGATAGAAACACTAAGTGTAATTTGACGAAAATCGTAAAAAAGTGCCTGTTTCGAAATATAAAACAAAAGACCTAAAATATTTTGTATCTGTGTCGTTTTTAAAGCCATAAAATAAAATAAAAAAAAATATGCATAATAAAATAAGACGCAATTTAACGTGTAAAGTTATTTGGTTTTGGACTATAGTTTTTCCAAAGCAGTGCCTTTACAACCAGTGAAGCTAGTCTTTCGGCTGCCAACGTAAAACGGCATGGTCAGAGCCAGTCGCGCAAGCATTTATATTTATATTATTGTGATAAATTAATTAACAGTTGTTCAAATGTTAAGAAAAAAATCTTATAATTTTTTTTGAATTTGAAAAGGGTGAATTGGAACACAATTATTTATTTTTGTATTTTATTTTACGTTATTTCTAAAGAATGGAGAATGAAAACTACCTTTTAATAAGATTTTCAAAATATTTTTAATTAAATTATTTGACTTAATATTCTGATTGACATTATATTCATCTTTTTCAAATTTTCAAAAAATATCTGTTTTAAGACCATTTTTTAATAAATTATATCGGTTTCAGTCGATCTATATGCCGATTATTATCGTTATTGTTCTTATTAGTTTATAATACGTTCTTATGCCGAGAGTGAAATGGAGATACCGTCGTAGTAATCTTACGCTTAAGATTAACTTTGTAGGGTATGGATATTGTAAGATAATGTTTGAAATAATTCGGTGAAACCAATCTAAGTTTATGTAATGTTGGTTAAGACTTGGCATCGTTTTAAACTTACAGTACGGCAAGTGAATCGTGGCCGTCTTGAACTTTAGTGCATAACATACCCAGGAAAAAAATATGAAGATTAAGAATAAATACTGAAATTAAACCTACACAGCCGTCTCCAACAATTTTTAAGGTGGCCATGACTCGTTGACCGTACTGTACAAGTATTAATTTACCACATAGGATGAGAATCTAAGAGAGAATCTTTCTCACGTTTGGGACATATTTTTTTATGAATTTTCATAAATAAAGTATTAATTTTGTTACCTAATTAGTCTATATTTGTTTTTCAGATTGCAAAATATTTTATTTTAACAGATTATAAATAAAATAAGTATATCCAATAAGTGCCTAAGCTACTAAGCCATCAAATTGATTAATTATACAAAATAAATAAGGATACCTTATTATAAACTGTAAATAAGACCGCTTAATTATTTACTGATATAAAATATTTTGGTATAATATATATATATTTAGTAACAAGAAAGTTTTTATTATAGAATTACATATATATGATGAAAGGATAAAAAAGTAACTTTTTAAAAACCATTGAAGTTAAAATCAGTTTGTTTATTTCAAAAATACTGCACAATAGAACAAATAAAAAGTCATTAATCTGTTTTTAATTTTATTATTAACTTTGACTTAGTTACTAAATTTGAAAGTTGAATAACGAAATATGTAGATTGAAACTGAAAATAAAATGTACTATTTTATTATTAACTAATTCGATGTATTATTTACATGGTGTAAAATCGTTTTTAAAAACAAAACTGCCTTAAAAGCTACTTTTGATTGGTTCTAATATATTTTAGAAAGTGTAATTTTTTAAGGCATTACATTTGTATACTTTTAAAAATGTATTTTAATATCTGCCTTATGTCTTTGTAATGCGTTTAATTAACATATTATTATAATTAATATCAAGAAGAGATAAAAGTTGTTATTGTAAAATTTTATCTAATTCTTATTGTTATATCTCTAATTGTTAAACATCACTTGTACCTGCTTCTTGAATATAAATAAATATTTTGACAATCGAAGCAAAATTACTGTGCTTATTTACTGAGAAATAAATCATATATTGCAGTATTTGGTTTTTATTTCTTTTATATTTGTAATTTCCACATTTTTTGTGTAATCAAGCGCATATACGTATAGAACAAAAAAAAAAAGAATATAGTGTAATATTTTTTTTTGGGCAGCGTTTAACTGTAAACGCAATGAATGCTCGCCCGCGTAGGTACAACACACAAATAGCGGCATTAAGTTACGCCTTATCTAGGTTTCTTAATGCGATATATCGTACAGCAAAAAAATGATAAAAAAAAATATTATTTCTCACATTACTTAATAACATTTTAAACACAAACCAAAACGCTCCTGTTATCATTATGATAGTGAGTATATTGTGTCACTAAAATTATAATTTATCCAGAATTATACTCGATATGAATGAAAACCAATGATTAAGGACTAAAGATATTTATTCATATATCACAATATAGAACGACTTAGTTACATAAAATGTTATATGTACATATTATACAGACTACTACAAGTAAATGACAATTATTACATAAATTGTTTATTGCAATAATTGTTGTTGATTCTTAAATTAAATAACTGAGTAAAAATTCAGTAGGAATTTAATAAGTTTCACAGCTAAACCAATACCTTTTTATAATGTTGTGTAACTTCATTTCAATGGCCACTACCTGAAATTGAAATAAATTACTTATTTATATTTATATAAACATATGCTTTAACCGTCAATTGGGTACTATAATTTTTTTTCCCATAAACATATCAATACCAATCAATAGCCATATCAATTATAAATATAAATCTAATCCCTAAACAGGCACAGAGAAATAATTTACAAAGAGATTTCTTTTTAGTTTTACAGTAAAATGTTACTTAATTATATAAATAGTATTATTTTGTAGGGTAGAAACCTAAAATCATAGCCTAAAAATAAAAAAAATGTATTGGTGTTCTGCCCGTTTAAGGGTTAAACATAATATTTCATAGTTTTCGTAGAACAAAATATCTTTAAAGAAACAGATTTGGGTGGGACAAATAATAATTTTAAAATATTTTTTTCAACAGATCCAGCGAAATAAATTTAAATCTTTATTTCGCAATATTGCTAATAAAAATTAGTTTTAATAACCAAATTAAAACCAACATATTTACGCTAATTTTAAACTGACTAAATGCTCTACGAAAAGTATTTTTTTCATTAAATATATGAGTTAGCACCGTTTAAAGCCCACAGTTAATATGAATGAATGAGTGAATGATCAAATAATAAACATTATTAAAAATGATTACATAATGCACACATAACAAATAAAAAAACATTGAACACAAAGATTTATTAACGACATTTTATTTAATTTCTAGTGATTTTGAATATAGAATAGCCCAACAACTATTTATAACCTAAAGTCAATAAAGAAAAGTAGTAAACTAGCAACCATATGGATTCTGTATAAACAAAGAATTAATAGAATTTATTTATTCAAAGCAATGAAACAGACAAATTTTTGTATAAGATGAATTATTAATATTTATAAAATAATGTGGAATAGCAATATTTTTTAATGCAGTAAAATTTTTAATTGTGATTTATTTAAATGTGGTGTGATATACATTTCAAAAACATAACAAACGAATTTAATAAGCAGAATATGAATAAAAACATAAAAATGAATCATGAAGATGGGAAAAAGATATTTAATTATTTTATAAACGCAAAAATTGGTTAATTTAAAAAAAAAAAACAATATAAAAAACGACGAGCTGAGTGCATTTTAAAAATTACATAAATACTCAAAAGTGTTAGTAAATGTATGACCAAAGCTTTTGTTAGCGATTGTTATATTAAATTACATATTGAAGCTGATATACCGATTATTATATATAGTTATCTGAATAAGAATTATTTGTAATGTAGCTATAAATATCAAGTGTGACGTCATTTATGTTTATCATAGTCAATATGACTCACATCCATTTTCTATAATAATTGATGTTCAATATTATAATAAATTCATCTTCTATATAAAATAAATATTGTATTTTGATTAATAATAACTAATAATGTAATATATACAACATATTTTTTTAAACTCGTATCAAATTTAGTACTGGTAACAAAAAAATAATGGTTTTTCTTAAAATCGATTTTTGTTAAATATCGATTTTATATAATATTTAAGTAAGCGAAAATCAGAATTCCTCATACAATAATCGGTTTTATTATGAGTATTAGATACAAAATGAGTCATACGTGTCGAAGCCCGAGTTAGATCTCGCATCTCCGATTCAAACACTGGTAACAAAAGAAAAATATATTTAAAAACAATACTATACTATATTATACTTTTCTGTTAAATTTATATTGTGATAAGCTTTCTTTTAGAAATGAAAAGTAAAATTATATGACATAAGAGATAATAAAATGGCGGCTGAGTTACCATTTCGCTCGTTTAGACCAATCTTTGGGCGTCCAGTGCAAACATTTTGGATCGATTCTTAATAATTTCTTTTCCATTGCTTTTTCGTGTTGTTGTATTGTATCCTGGAATTAAGTCTTTTACGTATAATAAAAACGAATATGCATTTTTTAACATCAAGCCGTATTACTTATATATATGACGCGTTTTGTCTTCTTACCAGAGCCAGGAAATGAAAATGAGTACTTACCCTTAATGGGAATCAAATCCACAACGGGCTTTATATATAAAGTTTAAAAGGAAATAGAAAATTTATAATTTTTTGTAATCTATTCTGTAAGACATTTTACACATTGTTGCCAAGAGCCAATAAGACAAATTGAGCGAATAAAACCAAAACTTTCATTGTACTCTTAAATGCGAAAAAATCTCAACATGTTATCTAAGAGAAGCGGTTGGATTTTTATGCTTTTAGTAGAAAATTAACATTTTCAACAATTGTTTTCATTTATTATTTATTTAAGCTTACAAATACATTATACCTGATTAACAGAAATTATATACTGCCCCTTGTAATAATTGATGAGGTTTAAATTTTGCAATGTACTTATAACATCTTCTTTTTTGATGCTTGTTAATTCACATATTTCACTGTAAAACAAAATATCGTTTGTGTTAAAAGTAAATAAATTTCGACATAAGATATTTTTTCTGACGCTATCGAGACGCTCAAGGGGGTAACTTAAAACGCGTCTGATTTAGGTTCTATTCCCACTCGAAGATATAAATTGTTACTTATTAATATTTAATTTCGGCGTTGACATCCGCCACCCAACATGTAATGCCTCAAAAATTTGGCAGGAAATAGAGAACAGTCTTGGCACTAGGTTCCGTCTACCTACCCTGCTGAGCGCGGGATACAGCGTGAAGCTGATTTATTTATTTTAATTAAATCACATAATTATTCTTTTAATTTTTTTCTTCAGGACGCAAGTTAAAATATCCGAGGCTACTAATAACTATATAAATATAAAATGTCCGATATTATGCTTTACAAATATACAATATACATACTTAATAGTAATAATTGGTTTCTCATTGTCGACCATAGGTTTGATATTTATTAATATCTCGAGTATTGTTTGCGCCCAGTAACTTCTATATGATAATAATCCGAGATCTGATAGAGGTTTCTCTGGCGAACCGGTTTTCCCTTCAAACTTTGATAATTCATAACCTAAAAAATACATATTTTAATATAAAAAAAATATAATTATAAAGCCAGTCGTGGCGTAGCGGCACAAGGTATGGCTGTTAAACCGACTGGTTGTGGGTTCGATCCCTACTCGAGGAGATGAATTATTACTTAAATTTATATTTCCATTTCTTCGCTCTGGTGTCGAGGCAAAGCGCGGTG
>DWAO01006591.1:0-10808 GCA_018230605.1 Heliconius congener
GTGCCGCTGCGCTACGACTGGCCTCAATATTTATTTTTTATCGTTATTAATACTTTACAAAAGGTTATAAATATCTTTAAATTTCTCAATATTTTGCCCACAGAAAGCACATATTAGACGCACTGCCATATATAGCGAGTACGGGGTCAGTGGAGCTCATCAAAAACATGATACTAAATAATGAAGTGAACAAAGACATTAGACATGAGTGGCTTATGTCGATGGCAATGATACCACGGTAAGTAGATTTAGTGTAGTTTACGTTTTTAATTTTTTTAATTTAATTAAAAAAAGATAAAATAAAAAAAATTATGCGTAGTGTTATAAACGTTTCTATTAAACTTTAATTGTTAATGAGAGAAAAATTAATGTAATAAATTATATCATTTAGGTTTTTAATGAAAATACAAAAAAATCTGTGATATTCTAAATGTATACATCACAAGAGTAGAATACATACAGTTTCACGGTTTTCCCGCATAACAGGGATTCCTGTCGTACTCAATTTTGTGAATGGCGGAATTTAATGCCGCTTTTGTCTTATTACCAGAGAGAGGAAATGAAAATAATTCATTCCTTCAAATGGTAATCTAATTCAAAACCATCGCGTTTACAGTCAGGTTCTGTCCCACTGCTTCACGAAACCTCGTATTAAAAGCTCACGCTGTATCCGACATATAGCAGGGCAGGCAAAGGGAACGTGGGAACCTAGTGTTAAGACATTCCGTCGCCATTAAGCACTTCCGTTTCCCAACTTTCGCCGAATTTTTGAGACATTGCGTGTTGAGTGGCGGAACTCAACGCCGCGCTTTGCCCCATTTCCAGAGTGAGGTAATGAAAATATATTTATATTCCATTCTGCCGAGTGAGAATTGAACCCACAGTCGCACGCGTATGCCTCACGTTGACGACGGCCTCTTGTATGAAGAGAATATGTTTTTTTTTATTTAAATAATTCTATGTTTTCAGTCCCAAGAAAGAAATGTTACAAAGTATGTTAGAGCTTCTAGAAAAACAGAAAAATGACAAAGTGATCAGTTTCACAGTGTCCTCCATGTTACATTCTTACTGCAAACACAGTGGCAAATCGCGTGAGTGTGAAATCAAGATGATGTGTTTTAGATTCCTGCATAGTAGGATAACCTCTACCAACTAAGTCTAGTAGTTATACTAGACTAGATAAAATGGGCCTAGTGTTAAGACACTCCCATCCCCACGCACAGAGACATTGCGGGTTGAATGGTACAACTCTACACCTCACTTTGTCTTTTACCAGAGCAATGAAATGGAAATAATTAATTCCCTCAAGTGGACATCGAACCCACAGTCGTCACGCTTACAATCATACATATTTCGTGTCGCCTCTTTACTATTGAGTTATATTTGAATATAAAAGCACTATAAACCTTTTGTTAACTTAAGTTGATACTGTATTCAAATGTTTATTTATTATTTTTCAGTTCGAGATTGTTGTGAAGAAGAAATTCCAATAAAAATAATAACAGAGTTTTACAATATTATTGTTGGTATAGTTGAAAAAGGAGTTCCAAGTGAAAGGAGTGACAGAGATGGGGTAAATCTAACTCACGTGTACCAATAAGAGCTTATATTAAGAATATAAATTATTATTTTAATTTTTTTGCAATTTTATGTTCACTTCATATTTGCTGACTGTTTATTCGCTTGTGTCTGTTAATATTATCTAATGTTTTTGATTTCCTTTCATATAAATGACTTTGTCGATGACATGAGAACAAAGTCTCTTATTCTTATTAAATCTTTAAACCGAATATATTCGCGCATATGAAAATTAGAATTTTAAAATTATATTACAATAATAATTTAAAAATCCATTCCTCTCTTATAATAAAAAAGTAGTTTTATCTCATAATAACACTTCCAGCTGTTATTTTACTTGATAACTGAATATTTCTCGCACTTTGTCTTACTACAAGGAAGGAAATGAAATAAGTAATTCTCCCGAGTGGGAATCGAAGCCACAACCGTCATGCTTACTATCCGATACTTTACCGCTTCACTTTTATATTTTTAATAATCAATTTATACATAAGGACGTTGGTTACAGTTCGTAATAGCTATAAAAGCTTTGGGCAATATCGGAGGATTTAAACAAGAAATCAGTGATACATTGCTTAGTATCATAGATAACTCGGCTATGCCAGTATCACTTAGACTGGTGGCCATTGACGCTTTTAGACGTACGCCCTGTGATGAAACTAGGTAAGGAATTTGGAGTATAAAAGAGGGTAGTGTTTGTCATATATATATTCTGAGTTTTATGTCTTTTTTAACCATTGTTTAAAATATATTAATATTTTGCACTCCTCTATATAAACTGTAGTGGTGCCAAGTGTCATACTTCTCCGTTCGCACAACTTTCGTAACTGGTATATTCGTAAAAGCTAAAACTAATGAATTGTTGAAAAATCGTTTAAAAGAACAATTGTTGAATCTCTTTGGAGCCTTTGGATATTTTTATGTAATAAGGTGGTTCTTGTAAATGGTTAATTGAATAAAAAAATTGGTATAAAAAGTTACCTCTTGGCTTTTTGAGTTGGTTCCACACATATTTATCATATCATTTTTATATTTGAATTATATAATTAATTTAAGAAGGCAAATATCAAAATGTATATTGTAAATTTAAAATAAATTATACAATGGAAACTATTGGGTACATTGTTTTGTGTTGTTTAAAATTGATTATTACTCCTTTTATATTTCAGAGAATATTTTCTAGAAACGTATAGAGCTGGTTTAGTCGATGTTGAAGTTCGTATTGCGTCTTACCTACAAATGATGAAATGTCCCAATCTCAGTACTATTAGAAAGATATTCCTCACTTTGAAAAACGAAAAAGTTAATCAAGGTTAGTAAGCACATATGTTTAGATTTTGTATATCCGATTTAAGGCCGTTGTAATGTTAATAATAATTGCTATAATAATGGACGTGAGTTGGAGGTCATGAAACTTTTAAATATTAATTAATTCTGGTGAAGTTTTAATTTGATTATTTTGTCACCAACTGTGTTGTATATTCTAAGTACAGCGAGTGACATTAAAAAGAGAGAGAGATTACTCAATAAATGAATTATACAATAAAAACTATTTTTCAATTCAAACCAGTAGTTGCTAAGATTAGCGCATTCAACGAAACAAACTCTTCAGCTTTACGATACTAATATATATTTCACAGTGGCAACATTCGTATGGAGTCATCTAAACAATCTCGGTCAATCTTCTCTACCGTCTCGTGTGGAGATACAAGGCCTGCTCTCGGGCAACACAATGCCGCAATTAGAAGATAATCCCGATTTTAGAATGTTCTCGAGAAATTATGAACAGAGTGTTTTCTTTGATCAGTATAATGCTGGTGAGTAATATCAAAAAAATATTATTATTCTTATGAAAAAATAGTTTTTTTACACGATTTGAACTTAAATTAAATTCATTCTTATACCCTACTCTGAGCAAATGTAACCATTGTGTATTGTAATTTTAAGCTAGAATTAAATGAAATAATTTTATAGCATTATTGTTTTATCGTTCACTGCCACTGTACTTAATCAATGTACTATTATTTTTTTTATTCTTTAAAAGGTGGTAATTATGAAGGCAATGTCATATTTTCCCCCGACTCGTACATACCGAGGTCGGTGTCTCTCAATCTCACTGTGGACATGTTTGGAGAATCTATTAATTTGTTGGAGGTAGGTTGTGCAATTGATTAGTGTAACGCATATGTTTTGATAAATATATGTGTGTGTTTATATATTATATTTAAAAATTGCGAAAAAATGTTTCATATCAGAAAGCATTTCAGTAAAATAACAACCTTCACAGTGGCTAGTAATGGCCGGCGTGTGATTATAATCACGACAAGTGGGTTCGATTCCCACTCAAGTAAATGAAATATTTAATATTTAAATTTGTTCCCTGTGATCTTGAATTTCTCCAGAATTCAGTGAAAACTAGGGAGCGAAATATCTTAATTATTGACTCCCTCTGCTTACCCTGCTACATGCGGGATGCAGCGTGAAGCTAAAAAAAAGACTTTCACTTATTTGCTGACAAGGTATTTCATGGATATGAATAATAGAACACAAAAACACAAAAACTAAAAATTAATAAACATAATTTTAATTCTTGATATTTTTTTATTTTACTCTTTATATATTTATTTATTGTCTAAAACATGACACATGTATCTATATCTATATGTAAAATTGTAATATATAATTTTAGATTAAGGCCCGAGGTGAAGGTTTTGAAAGATATTTCGAAAATCTGTTTAGCAACAATGGTCCCTTAAGTAAAAACAAATTAAGGGAAAAAGTTAATAAACTACGTTTTTTGCGATCTACAAACGAAGCTGACGAAGTCCAAGAAAAGGTCGATAATCTCGGATATAAAAACAATGCTTTAAAACATCGATATCCAATGGCTGAATTGGGCTTTAAAGTTTTTGGAAATGAAATTTCCTTTTGGAGTGCGGAAGGGGATGAGGAAATAAAAAAATCGTTGGAAAGGCTAAATCCGAAGTTACGAATACTAGAAATTTTATCAGGAAAGGTGAGGAAATTTTCTTTATAAATGAAGAGTTCAGTTAAATTTTATTTTTTCATATGAATAATATGTTTTGGTCATAATCGTAACACATTTGTTGTACTACCAAAGAGTTTTGTTTACACTTAAAATATATTTTGTGGAAATATATGACTATAAAAATTGAGAAAAATTATAAAAGCTCCTCAAACAAGATGCAATGTCAAGAAATACATTATTGAAACATTTATTGCTGCCTTAATGACTCGAAATCTACAAACAGCATCTGAGTGCGACCTCGGCGATTGTGAGTTTATGTCCCTGTCGAGGATTCTTTTATTTTTGTTTCCTGTCTCTATAAGTTGAGTTCCGCCTCTCAACATGTGGTCTAATGGTTCGTAAGGATTGGAGAGTCTTAATACTAGGTTCCCTCTATCTACCCTGCTATACGCGGAATGCAGTATAAAGTTTAAAAAATCTGTATACATTAGTTACAACTATTGTTGCTAACTTATTTTTTTTATTTTGCAGGAAATATCGTACAATAAAGCGTCGTTATTCCTAGACACGACGTTTTCAGTTCCAACGGGATGTGGTCTTCCATTAAATATGAACTTAATGGGAACGAGTTACGTTGACACGAAAATGTCGGGAACAGTCGTAGATAAATATACTCAATCTGGTAACCTTGATTTTGAAGGAAAAATACGGCCCAGGTACGATATTTGCTTGTTTTTTTTATGTGTTGAAAAGTTATTTGAAGCTTGGTTAAAAATATAAGAATTAAATTTTTTTTTTATTGTTATTGATGTTTAATATAATTACTGGGCGTTGAGTCCCACCACTCAACATACCAGGCCTCGAATATTCGGCGGAACCGAGAACGGAATGTCTTAACACTGTTCCCTGTGCTTATACACAAAAAATATTAAGAAAAAATATATTTTATTAAATTCCAGTGTAGCGGTAAACATAGCAGCTACAATGAGTGTATCAGCAGGTTCATTGGCTGCCAGTGGAATAAGGCTTTCTTCGAGATTGTATACAGCCACCGCATTGGAAGCCAAGTTATCTATACGTGGTATCGGACTTCTACGCTTAGATTTATCGCTGCCTAGAGATAAACAAGAGATTTTCGCAGCTAAGTAAGTAATTTGTTTGGTTTTCAGTGGAAAAGGCTTTTTTATAGATTAAAAATACATATATATTTTATCTAAGCATAGTTTAATAACATAAACATACAGGAACATGATATTTTTCATACAAATTAAACAGATCTGAACTCCTCATACTACACGGAGACCAAGAGTTACCACAACAAGGTCTGAACAAGAATAGAATAGAACAAAATACCTGTAGCTGGACGACTTTTGATAAAGCTATTGGAATTAAAGTGTGTGCTGCTTATCAGGTACGTTTTTTTTTATAATCTTTACTTTGCGTCCCGAATATATTATGATAGGCAGAGGAAAACTAGTGATAAAACACTCCGTTCCCCACGCACTGAATAATTTTCAAGACTTTGCTTTTTAAGTGGCGGAACAGCAGAGCTTAAAATTAAATATTTATAAAATATAGTTCCGCACAAAGTATTGGTTAAAGTTATAAATTTACAATGGACAGGCAAGTCAAGACATAAAAAAAGCATAATTAGTATCCATGTATTATATATTTTAAAAAATAGCTTTACGTATGTAACTTGCTCGATAGATAAACTAGTGTTAAGACACATCAAACCATTTGTTCATTTGACAGACAAAAAAAATAATTTTCGATATTAAAAAATTATTTTAAACTCGAAAATAAAATTATATAAATATTTTATGGTTTCACTTCAAATGTTCAAAGATTCAGTCCACCTAAAAATATAAATAACTATATTTTTTTTAGAATTAAGTTATTTATTTATAAGTTTATTAGAATTTTTGGATGGCACAGCGGTCAGAACTCTGAGCACGGTTTCGAAAATGTACCGGTTCTAGTCTTAATGCTTTTAAAACATTTTGCTTCACTTAGTGTGTAATAACAGTTTTAAAAATACTTAAAACCTTCTTATTTCTTTTAGTTCCCGAACATGACAAATCTTAGAAACGCACCATATTTCCTAATGAGCGGACCCGCCAAGTATATAGTGTCTTTAGAGAAAGCAGATCCTTCGGCTAAAACTTACGCCTTCCAATATAAATGGGAAAGAAATGAAACTACTGACGTATTAGGATTCTCGTTTGACACCCCTAATAGCAAGGTAAGTCTAAGATCTTCCTTCAGGACTAGGACACTTCAGTTCCCGCTTTTTGAGACATTGCGTGTTAAGTTGCGGAACTCAACGCCGCGCTTTCTCTAATACGAATGTAATTTTTTTTAGGAAAAACGAATGCTAAATGCGTTACTTAGCATCTCAAACGCATCCAGCACAGCATCTTTAACTCTACAATCATCAGAAAGTACAATTAAAGCTAAAGCTTTGTATAAAAACTATCCATACGACAAATCCGTAGAAGCGAGTCTAGATGTGGACGGTAATAAGCAATTCGACACAGTAATGGCGATAAAACGACATGATATAAAGTACGGTTTTGTATGGCTGCCACATGCCTATTGGGTTATTAATGATGCAAAGATTGCTGAATTGTCTGGTATGTTTTTATCACTTTTAAAGTTTCCATTTTTAATCACTTTTAAAGTACTTTACAATAACATATTTTGAACAGTGCGTAAAGTATAATATTACGTTAGGGTATAAGTATCATAAATTTTGCCAACTTGATATATTAAAAAAATAAGTAGCTATATCTGTAATAAATGACCTAAGTCATTGTGACCCAGTGGGCACACAATTTTTCGAGTACGTATGCTCAAAAATTCTTTTATTTAATTTCCAATCTCTATTAAAGACCAACTTCGTCGTTAAGTTCCACTGAAAAATACGTAATGTCTTAAATTTGGTCATTTGTCGAAAAGCTTAGAGAATTAAAAGTTGAGAATAGAGTATCTCGGCACTCAAGTTTTTCCTGTCTGTCAGGTTTTGCAAAAGTTGAAAAACATATAAAACGTTAAAAATACTTTTATAGTAGCGTAATAAAATCAAAAATTTATTATATTGACTATTCCCAAGAATCCAAATATTTCAGGCAGTGTAAAAGTAAAAACTAAAGGCGGCATCACACAATGGGACATAACAGCCGATTTCCAAACAAAACAGTTAGCCAGTCGACTTCTAGGATACTATACTATAAATGGTCCTACACACGGGACTAAATTACAATTAGATTACCAATTCTATGGAAATCCCAAGCAAACTATCAAAATCGATGGTCTTTATACCGAAAGACCGATGGCCTACAGACACGATTTATATGGAGAATTGTCTATGGAATTTACAGCTTATCCGATGTACGATTTCTTTGCAATACTAAGGAACGTGGTGAGTTTTATATTTGATATATTGGTATTGGGACATATCATAGTACCGTTTTATTTGATATTTGTTTGTGTGTGACTTTATGTTTTGTATTTATTTATTTATTTATTTGCTGTGTTGTCTTATCTTAACGTGTAATATAAACTGTTTCTCAATTAATGTATAATTTCAATATAACCAGGAAAATTAGATCATTTTTATTTATACTTATAATTTAAGAAACAGTTAATATTATTTAACAATGTTGTTGTAAATGTTGTTATTTAAATGAATAAGGAATAAAATTCACATGTTTGTTTCATTCATTTCTTTCAACCCTTCTGTATAATATAATAGAATAAACTCGCATGGCTTAATGGCATGTTTATTTGGAAAATGGTTTTATGTAATATTTTTTGCATGTTCTCTATATACTATTAAAAAACACAAAACTCAAAATTTAGGGGATAATAGACAATCAATAAATATGCTTAGAACGTAGATTGTTTTTGTCATTTGGTCATTTTAACTCTTTCGCATGGTAATAGTAGAATATACGGTTACGTTAATGCATTGCGGGTGCGATATGCATCAGTAAAATTAATAGGGCCTAGTTCCCTAATATTGAATTTTCGTGAAATCATATGAGAATCCTAAATAAAACTTGTTATGGTAAGGTTTTAACAAAATCATAATTTACAATACTTTTATTCTAGAAGTGCAGTACAGAAAAAAATGTGCATTAAAGATATTTATTTGTAATGTAGATTTTTATTCGATTCAATCCACTTTAATTTAATTTAAATAATGTAAAAATTTTAATAACTTTATTTTTAAATAGATTTTTCATAAATAAATCAATAATAAAAAAGTAAAACTTATTGCAGGTCTGCGGTCATTTATCTTTAAAATAACTTTAAATAAAATATTCAATACATAACAAAACAAACATAAAATTTACGATAAAATAGTTTTAATAAATCCTTTTTATTATAAGTTTTATAAATTTTCATAATCATATAGAGAATTCAATCTTTTATTTCTGTTGTAAATTTAATTTAATTATCTGTACCATTTGAAGTAGATTATACAAAAAATATTTATTCTTATTTAACAGACATCCTTATTGAAAAAAATTATAGCTAATAACTTACATACATTAGTCATTGAAAATTATTGTATATAGCAAGCATGTTGGGAAATCCCGGAATATTGTATCCTATCTCCTTTATATTATACTAATATATTTGAAGTCTTTGTGGCCCAATGGCACAAGAATGAAACTGTAAACGAGACTGTTGTGGGTTTGATTCCCAGTGAAGGGAATCAAATATTAAATATTTTCATTTCTTTATTATGGTAACAAAAGAGGAGGCAAAGCACAGCGTTGCGTTCCATCAATCAACATGCAATGCCTCGAGAATTCGGCGGATAGCGGGTAATGACAGTCTTCGTGGGGACGGAGCTACTTAACATTAGGTTCCCACTGCCTACCCTGCTATATGAGATAAAGCGCGAAGTTAAAAAAATATAAAATTCCATTACATTTTTTTATTAATACTAATATATACTTATGTATAAATAAGTAATATTAGTACCTAATGCAATATACCGTTTATATTTACTTATTAATATTTTTAATTTGAATGAATGTGCGTGAGTGGTATCTGAACCTACAGTTTGTATCAGCTTTTATCCTGTCAGGTTCAAATGAAGTCATCACACATTACTACCCTATGGAAATTATAACTATTAATATAGTTTTTTTTAATACTGATTTAAAAAAAATAAAAATACTGATTATTATTTCATATATATTTTTTTCAATTAACTTATTTGTTGCCTACACACTTTTATTCTTCAAAATGTTTTAGAAAACTCAAAGTCACATCGACATTGCTTTCAATGTGAGTGCCTCGAAAGCTTTAAGCTCAGATCCAGCGTTTACATTCGCTTTCCGACGCATCGATAAAATGAATGGCTTGAAATTAGATACACAATTGTCTTTGACAAGACCAAGGCCAGTTCTGTTAAAATTACAATTTGATCAAGTAAGTACATATTATAAATATGATTGGATCATCTAAGACAAACACTTGTTGTAGGGTGTCACGACATAGTATATGAAAAGTACTTTATGCCTCAAAAATAATAACTATTGTATTTTTTTAAATAATACATGTTTCTGCAAAAGTTCGTGCTGAATATTGAATTTTTTTTGATACAAAGCCTGCTTCTTGGTACTTCGAACAAATTGGAAAAGTTGGACCTATGGCAAAAAGTGATGATGGGTTGTACTTCGAGGAATAATTGTTATTATTTTTGTTATTAATTGGCGCATAAAACTATTATTCTTCATCTGACACACGAACTGTTGCATCAACCTACTATCGAACAAGTTATAGTTAATAACATTTATTCAAGCCCGAAGAAATGAATATTATTATAATTCTTATAATATAATAGGAAAAAAATAATATCTAATTATTATTTTTACAGACAGGGCCGAAATATTCAGCAATGGGATTATTAAATTTCAATCCTAAATCTCGGGAGATACTTATCTCGGGATATCTGTTCGCACCGCCAGGAACACAACTGTACGCGGACGCTGAACTAAACGTTACTTTACCAACTTTACACCCGTGTTCTGTGAAGGCTAAGTTACATGAGAAGAGGCCTAACGAGTTTCAGGTTGGTTTTTATTAATTCAATCGTCAATTCAATCAATTTTTTGTATTAAAGAAGTCATTTACTTTGGAGTCATTTATTATATATAAAAAAAACTTTACGCTGTATTCCGCACACAGCAGGGTAGGCAGAGGGAACCTAGTGTTAAGA
>DWAO01006592.1:0-10807 GCA_018230605.1 Heliconius congener
AAATGGAAATATAAATTTAAGAAAATATTTCATCTCCTCAAGTGGGGATCGAACCCACTACCAGTCGATTTTACAGCCATACTTTGTGCCCCTGTGCTACGACTTGCCAAAGGCTTAGTTTTGCTTTTAGTGAATTTATTAAATTTGTATTTTATATACGTATAGGTATACCAGAAGCCAGTCAGGGCGCAACGGCACAAAGTGTGACTGTAAATGCGGTACGATTCCTATTCGAGGAATTGAAATATTAATATTTTTGTAGGAAGGAAGATCTCAAGATCCTCCAGAATTCAACGGGAAGTGGCTTTCTCTGCCTACACTGCTATGCGGACTACAGCGTGAAGATGAAAAAAATATACACATGGCACGTCTCTTGGCGTGACATGTTTAGTTTGTTACGACTAATAACTTGCCTGTCTTGAGTGCTATCACGATAGCCACTCATACAACATCACTCAGCATCTAAATTATAAAAACAAAAAAATATGTATATATTATCTATATACCAACAAGTATATTAATATTCCAAAAAAAGAAATCCGAACCCCATCGTTTATTCTTACAAGACGCACATCAAACGGTTCTCGACAGGGTTTCCATTTCGAGCCCTTGCGAGAGGGTAAAGAAAAAAAAATATCCAGAAAGTAAAGACGCAATTACTTCTCAACAAAAACAAGTTTGCTCTCATTTAAATAACATAGCCCCATATTATAATAAAGAAATAGAGTCCACAGTCGCCTGTACATATTTTGAGGGAACCTACTCGAAACCTTGTTGGGACCTCGCTAAAAGCACGGCCGTATCAAAGAAATGCGTCTAATGAATCTATTGATAGCTGCGCCTATGTATGTGTGTATAGTATTTTTTAAAACACAAACGGTAGTGTGCGTGTGCGTGCAAGAAGGGGAGACTCTAAGAGACGCTTTCTTCGGCCCCTCGTTTCTTATAGAGCGATTGAAAGTCTTTGACGGTTTAAATTTTATAGTAAACTAGTGCCAGGCCAGTTGTAGCGCAGGTGAACATGCGTGTGACTGTAAACACGAGAGGTTGTGGGTGCAATTTCTATTCGACGTTGTTATTTTACTCTGGTGTCGCGTTGCGTAAATAAAATAAATTATATGATATATAAATTCATTTTTTGTAGCTTCACGCTGTATCCCGCATATAGCAAGGTAGGCAAAGCTAACCTGGGAACGTAGAACACTACGTTCCCAAGTCTCAAGCTCTCAAAACGGAGTGTCCTAACAAGGACACTCCGTTTCAATTAAGGCACAATCCGCTAATTTCAGTGTATCCCTTTCAGAATGTTAAAAATATATAATTACGTAAATCTCGTTGTTTTCAGTTGTCATTAACACTGAAATTTTTGCTTAAGTCCAATTAGTTGAATGATTTCGATTCGATCGATTTTCTTGAATATACGAATAATAACTGAAATGCTATCGTTTCTATCGATATCTTTACAAACTCAATCATAAAATATGCTTATAATCTTATATGACAACGATAAGTATTAAATAAGATAAATTTCCTGGCCGGTTTCCAGGAGGCGCGGGTTCGAGTCCCGCTACATTCAAATTTAGTACGTTTTCTAAATAAGTATTTTTCTTTCCTAAGTATCTAATAACACTTTAAAAACGTTAAAAACGATAAGTATGTTTAAAATTTAAATTGCGATAATAAAGTAAATTTTACACTGTTTAATTTTTTTTGTTATACATGTCTCGATGTTGCTAATACTGTATATGCCAGCTGAATAAGATTTTAATTATAAATTTCTATGAAGCAATTAGCATATCAATAATTTGTTTACATAAATATCTACTTATAATTGAATTTTGTGGAATACATCGAGGAAAACAAGATTACCTTACTTTTAACTTCTTTTATTAAGAAGTAACCTTAATTTAAAATTACTGTTTGAAACGGGTTAATTCCACTAATATTATAAATGTCAAAGCCTGTGAGGATAGATGTTTGTTCTACGTTTACGCATAAACTTCAGAATATAATAAATAGCTATAATATAATAAATAGCTGTCAGAAAAGCACATAGGCTAAAATTGATGTAAAAATTTTGTATAGTTAATTTGCCTATACTTAATAAAAGAAAGAGTTGGGCGTGAGTTAGTCACTTATATTTAGATATTCTAAATAAATTTAAGAACGTCTGACGTGTTAGTCAGTGGACACAATTACTACACTAAAATATCAGCACCACCACCAATTCCTTGGTTGTCTCGATACTAGTCTCAATTTATTTATCTTATTCTTTGATTTAGATTATGGATCCGAACGAGCCAGTTGAGCACTAATCACTTCGCCAACGTCACTTTGAATTGGAGGACACACGATGCGGATTGTCCGAAAAAAAAAGAGATAACTTTACACAATAAGAGATTACGAGTACATGTTAAAAAGAAATCCAGTTAAACCCTGAATTCTTGCGAAACGAGATGATTGTGCTTTGCCCTCTGACAGCTTCAATTGATTTTAACATTAGTTAATTGTAATTTTGTTTCAGCTTCGCGCTGTATTAAGCAAACAGCAGGGTAAGCAGAGGGAACATAATGTTCGGACACTTCGTACCCTATTTTCCACCGAATCCTGGAGGCATTGGGTGTTGAGTGGAAGAGTTACAAAGAAATACAGTACAAGCCTACAAATATCAAGATTAATTTATCCACCTACAAATCACCCCCTATTTCGCGTGGGTCCGTCGATCGTCTCAGAGTTGCACACAGTCGTGCCGCACTATTCTCGGTACGCACGCACACCGCCGGCCGCGACTCCGTGAGGGGCCCTACGCCCTTGCAAAACTCCTCCTTATATTTTCTTTATGTAAAAAAATAATAATAGGAGAAAGGGGATCCCAAAATCGATACTCGAATTGCTGTGCTTACGATTGGTAAACTTTGCGTTTTGTTTTGGGCTTAATGTTATGTATGAGTGTGGATTGAGCGGGGTTCGCGGATGGGCTTCGATTTGCAATAATAATTTTATGTCGCGTAGGTTTCTTTCATTTTATTAGTATGTTTCATGTATAAAAGATTTTTTTGCTACATTTATAATATGATTTTTTATATCGAAAGTTATTTTTTGTCAGCTTCATGCATTATTACTGAAGAAGAGTTAGAAATTACTGTTAAGACACTGCTGCTAAGACTTTCCGTCGAGTTCTGGAAGCATTGCGTGTCGAGTGGCGGAACTTAACGCCACGCTTTGACAGCAGAGCAATGAAATGAAAATATTAAATATCTCATTTCCTCGAGAGAGAGACTCGAACACACATCCAGTCGCGTTTACACACGCTTGTGCCCCTGCACCACAACTCACTTCAAAAGTTAAATATTGCATACAATTCAATTATAAAATCTTACCTTTACATATCCAAATGAAACTTCTACGAACAAAATATTATTCCACTTCTTGAGCCTTTTCTCCAAATACGAAGAGAGCGACATTACATCACCATTACCAGTACCAGTACCTTTCAAATGAAAAGAAAATCAAGATTTTTACACCAAAACTAAGCACTGAAAGAAAAAAAAAACGCAATATAAGAATAATTAAACGTACATCTCCCAATAAAAACTACACGATACTAACCAAAGCCATCTGACCGTTGATGACCCAAATAGCTGGATATCAAAAGAACCGGTTGCCTAAACTAGACTTTGTCTTTTCAAAGCTTTGTGAAGTGAGTCCAGATGCCGCGGATGCTGCGTTTGGGTTCCCGACTGGTTTGGTTTATACCTTTGTGATCGGTTATGTTTTGATTTATTTGATTTTTAGTACGAGCGCGCTCACAAAAAGAAGAGGCGCGCTCAACAGGTACTGTCGGTATAAAAAGTGAGTTTCGATTTTTTTGGGAGGTTTATTTTAATGTATTTGAAGTGTTACATATGTTGTGTATAAAGGAATTATAAAATAACAAAAAAAATACTTATTTAAAATAATATTATGTTTCAGTTATTTTATTTGAAAATTTACTAATTTTTCTGGGGCCGTCTTGACGCAGCGTGTGATGCGATATTGCGTGTGTGGGTTTCTGAACATTTCTCACTCGATTATCTTCGATTATAATTATTTATTAATGTTTTTATTTCTTCGCTCGGGTACCAAGGCAAAAGCGCAGCGTTGAGAACTGTCACTCAACGCGCAATGCCTCGAAAATTCGGCGGAGAGTGGGAATGAAGTATATTAATATTAGGATCCCTCTGCCTACTCTGCTATATGCGGGATGCAGCGTGAAGCAGAAAAAAAATCTTATATTCGAGACTTATAACTATATAACAAAAAAGTATATTGAAGAAAAATGTTGAAGGTTCATTTATTTATGTATTTATATAGAGTAGTAAATAAAAAACTTGTATACATAATGAAAATTTATTTTAATCACAATTCACATATTATACTAATTACTAATTATCAATCATTTCTAATTATACTATTATTATATTATAAATACATTTTAAGACACAAATTTAAATATAACAACCGCCACGGAGGATTTATGCCGACAGTACTCTGCGATCTTTTTATTCTCGAGTGTCACTTTCGATGTTTGTTTTGTGCTAAACCGCTAAATGAATATATTTCTGTATAAAGAATTTGCACGTGCAATACTTTATTATTTTTTATTTAACATGTTTTCAGTATTTAAATATACATATGTTAATATTTACTTCTTGAAATTTATAAATTAGAACTAGCAATTAAATTTGGTTTCTTTTTTTAGAAAAAAACAATTAAAAGCTTATTAATTTCTTTCTCAAAATGAAATGAAAAAGTACTAAATTTATTTAACATTATGTCAATTATAACTACTTACTTACACTAAATAAGAACTAAATGACAAATATATTTTTCAAACCAAATAATAGCTTTTTTTATCTAAATTAAAAATTACTGTAATTGGAACATGTGAGAGTTTAACGCCTAACCTTGTATGATGACTAAGAAAAAAATGTAATTTATTTTTCTAGTAGAAAATTTATTTAAATTACAATATAAAAACGTAAAAAATTAAATAAGCATATCGGAGGAAGGATGCTACTATAACTTTGAAACAGAATACGTGGACCGTCCATGAGGGTGAGGACCGGTCCAGCAGCTGTATGTTTGTTTGTCATTCTAATGAGATATGAGATTTATTTTTACATTTTTAAGTTATATTCAAGTTGTAATAGAATATATAATTTTTATTTTGTGATTTCTCTTAGATAAGTGTCTGTACCTAGTTGGTCTTAAATTTACCAGTTAGATGTATGACAACGGTTGGTCGCAAAATATAGTTTTTTGTAAACTAATAAGATAAAGTAGATTATTAGGCAATCCTTTTTAATAGTTATTATATTATAGTTGTTAGACTGAAGCTTTCATACATTTTATTTTTTCTTGTTCGAAAATATTCACGACTAGTGGGCGCGCGCGGCTGCGCCCGCTTATTTGCAACCTTAGGGGTGGATTCTAAAAAAAACACGAAACACGTGTTCAATAAAATATTTTTAATAGTCTGAATTTAAATTTTTATAAAAATCGGTGGCGATTTAAAGATTTTTCCATATAAACTTTTAACCTCTTATTTGAACGCTTAGGAGGTGAATTCTAAAAAACCACGAAACACATGTTCAATAAAATATTTTAAAGAGTCTGAATTTCGAATTTTATTAAAATCGTGCTGTTTTAAAAAAAAAACCAAACAAACTTTCAACTCCTATTTCATCCTTTTAGGGTTAAAATAATAAATGGAGATAAAGTGTAATAATATTAGCTATATCAAACTAGAATAAGTCATTTTATTATTAATGATTAAAGATAAATTTGGTTGAATTGATTTTGTTTAATGTAAATTTTTAAGAAAATATATATTTTTGTTTACTTTATGTCCAAATTCTATACCAGTCAATTGAAACTTATATATGATGTATTAAACTAATAAAAATTTGAATTGAAACACTATTTTTGTAATTTAAAAACATATATTTAAGACATCCTACTCCACACTAGAGGGCGCTGCAAAATGCAACAGCAGAGACATTGTATCGAAAAGCGGTACTAGTGAATTTGACCTCTATTATCTAGTGGCTGTATACTTTTTATTAAGCTACTCAACCATAGATGGTGCTACTGAGGCTTTCCATTAGATTTAAATATTACCAATTTTTTATTATGGATTATTATTTATTGATTACTTTTACTTTTTTAAATATAAACGTAATTAATAACTTAACTTAACTTACTTAACTTTGTATAACACAAAAAAAGAAACAAAAATATAAGTGGGTAAGATAAAATATACTATATTTAAAAAATTGACTTTAATTTTGGAAAAATTGTTCATTAATCTCTTGTCAACAAAATAGTTTTTAATAAATCAAAATAAATATATCGGCTTCACGCTGCGCACGGCAGGGTAGGAAGAGGGAACCTAGTGTTAAGACACTCCATTGCCCCCACTTTCCGCCGAATTCTGGTGGCATTGCATGCTGAGTGGCGGAACTCAACGCCGCGTTCTTTGCCTCGACACCAGAGCGAAGAAATATAAATATATATTTATATAAATATTTCATCTTCCCTAGTGGAGATCGAACCCACAACTAGTCTCGTTTATAGTCTCACTTTGGGCCTCCTAGTAGTTAGGCCTAGCCTAAAACATAAAATTTGATGTCTTGCATTTTTACTTATTTACATATTATAGTTTCCAATTTCATTAGCACTTATCGACAAAAAAATAATAATATTTAGGAAATTTAGAAGTATTTCATGAATCTTTTATGTTATAGCTATTATATTAGAAGAAATTAAGGATAAGTTAAAAATATATTTACATATTATTATTAGTCCTAACTTCCATCTTCTAATTGTGTCAATTGTGGAAATGGCGGTCAATCTTCCACAGACTAGGCAACACTCCTTTGAAAAACGCAATTTTTCGCGCCAATGAAGCGTTCGAAAGAAAATTACTGAACGGACCTGTCCTAAATAGATCTATATTTATTTTTATTCTGTAGCATTTATTTGCTTGTAATAAGGTCGAATTTGGTGTTAAATATTATTTTGTAGTAGTGATTTATTTTTGTAGGTATTAGGCATTATCTGTGCAGCCATGACCTGCTAAACACTAATGCGGTTACCGATCCCTATTAAGGTTAATATTCGCTTAGTGAACCTTTAGTTTGGTGAAGCTTCGATTTTTCTTGTTAAGTAACTTTTCATAAACGCTATAGATTTTTTTATACTTAAAATAATATACTAATTTCATTAAAGTCAGTCGTGGCGGAGGTGTGTAGTTGATTCGATTCCCACTCATACATCATTTACTTGAAGAAATTATTTTTTTTTGTCTTCTTTCTGGTGTCGAGAATCCTGAATTAGGCGAAAAATGGTAAGGTTGCTACTGCCTACCCTGCTGCATGTGGGATACAGGGTAAAGCTAAAAAATAATAAAATTTAAAATAAAAAAAGTCGTAGGTATATGTTACATATTCATGGGTATGTTATGGGCCTTTGTCATTAAACACGAGAGGTTTCAATTAAACAATTATTTTGTTGTAGGTACCCTGCAATAAATTAGCATTAATAAAAAATTGCATTGTCTGTCCTTATATTATAAGGTTTTGCGAATTCGCCGGACTTCTGATTTATGTCCGTCTCTTCCGACGTCCGGCATCATTATGCTAATATGGCGGCGTTAAAAGGGTTAGGTTAATTTTTCATTCATACGATATATTGGTGCGTGTTAAAATATCAACTAATTCTGCTTATTTTTTACATAACATAATATTTGAAATCTTTTAAAAAATCTTAGGTATAAAAGTCGCTTACGGAAAATAAAAACATAAATATTCACTTAAAAATTTACCTATTTCAAAAGATATTTTAAATTTGGAATTATAATATTTAGGGACTAATATCCGAATCAGGTTAGATGTAATTAAATTGACATAAATTAAGCATAATGAACATTTAATTGCAATGCTATTGTTATAGGTACGTACGTAATATATTACAAAGTATTAAAAAAAATAATTTAATGATTCATATTTAAAATATCTTTTCTGTATGTTTTGGTATGGTGTTTTGAATAAGTATTAATATCTCTAATATGGATAAGTCTAGAAAAATATTTTGTTTTTTTCTATTACATTGATCTAATGTACCTAACAGTAGAAATTATGACGAAAATTGAGCGTAATGTTTTTCATTTACTTTTTCTCTACGAAAGATGAAACATTTAAAAATAAAAAAAGCAAAAAGGCAACTTTTCACACTTTCTCGCGCACACCACAAAGTGGCGCCGCGACGCCATTGCTGGTTGTTCTTGCCGCCGTTAAGCGTTCGGAATTTGTTATTTTTCCGTTTATCGTAATTAGTGCTTGATGAAAGCTGAAGAAAACATATTGTAAAATTCGTTTTTGGATAAATTTTGTTTTAGTTTTTGAATTATAAAAATTAAATTATAAAATACTTATACATATTTTTTTGGATTTTAATATATTATAATGTTTGTTGAACTGTCACAAAAAACTACTGAACGGATTTAGATAAAACTTTCAGTAATATAGTAAGCGAAATAACAATTTGGATTTAATATAAGCGAATGAAATTAAGCGAGCGAAGCCGCGTTTGGGTTTATTCTGTAATAAGACTTATTCAGTTAACCCGTTAGATCTGGAACTGAATGTGCTGAATGTACTGAATGTTTACATTGAGTAGGTTTCGAATCTACGACCTTTGAAATAGCATTCGAATTAACTATATACGACAACAATTGTTTCATGAAAATAATATAGCTGAATCAGTTAAAAAATATACGTCCTAGTTTATATTGTATTTTGTATTGGCATCATCAAAAAAATAAAATAATAAAACTATTTTAACAATGTGTTGTTCTAATTTACTCGTTTTGTACAATATTTCCATGTCCGAAGAGTAATAGAATTTTTAGGTGTAAAATATACCTAAATATGTTTAAAAATTCTGTGTTAAAAAAAATTCCGTAGCTATGTGCAATTTTTGAATATTTTCTATTAATTCATTTAAATATATATTTTTATTTTACTCAATAACTTTTGACTTCATCGATTATTAGTGTTTTAATAAAAAAGTCAGTTAATAATAATAATAATAATCTTTCTAATATTTTAAGATAATTTTTTTCTAAACGAAAATCAGTTCTTTTATACATTTAAAATACATTCACAGTGTATTTTGAAGGCTTCAAAATGGAGTTTCGCCGTAACTGTTTTAACCATCATAAAGTAAGACACAGCTACTTTACGCTTTAACAATTTTGTACAGAAAGCTTCTACATAATATAATATGTATAAAATCGTGCTAATTTTCAAGAACTGACTTAAAAAGTGATGATTCACGAAACTAACGATTCATTATAAACAACCAGTGAATATTGATATAGGCCCGAAATTTAATATCAGATATTTCAACTCACACAGCGATAAGAACGAACGAACGAACGAAACTAAACGCACACACAGTTCAAACACAAACACATTGGAGCGTAAGAGGGGTGTCTTTGTTACCCATTAAGGAAGAAGGGTACGAAGACTGGTAGGGGTTGGGTGGCTGTTTTGTATTCAACCCGCTCGGTCGTTTACGATTTCGCGCGGGATACTTGTAGATTTCCATGGCCGTGGCGTTACGTCGTAATGTTTGTGACGAACCGGAATTTCTTTATTAGAGGACGGCTTTATTGTTGGACTATTCGATTTACGTGAGAGTATTCAGTTGAGATCGCTCGTCTGAGATCGCACTTTAATCCTTTTTCATAGTTATTTTCGTATTGCTGAATTTATTATCTATAAGTGATTTATTTTGTTTCTAATACTAATTCTGATTGGGCTCGTATATGCTGTTAGTATATTATGTAAATATTTCCTTTAAAAAGTTATACATATTGATATAAATATGTTTACAAAAATACGCACTGTTTTTTGTAAAAGAAGCACATTTTAATAAAATAATAAGATAAAAGTATATAAAATGAAATTGAATAATAATTTACATAATTTTTCCGCGAGCGTGAAAAGAGGCGAACGCAAAAAAAAGTTAGACGCAGAACGGAGCCTTACAAGAAGACAATTTAATGCAAATCTCTTTCCGCCGCTTTAGCATTCGACCAACAAAATGTCCGTAGGGTTATATCAGGTGAATATTTAAGAAAAATGTAAGATATTTAAAAAAATATATTTAAGATGTAGAGCTCATACCATAAGCAAGGAAGTCCTATATAGGAAGACGATATCTAAAAATAACATTCATTCCTTTTATATTATATTAGATATATTTTGTATTATTTTTACTTTAAAGAGTTATTATCTTAATTACCCATATGAATACAAAAATGAAGAGTTATTGTCTTAGCAGGACACCATTGTTCACAATCGATATTTATTCGAGAATTTGACAATTTTTGAAAACAAAAATTACATATTATATAAACTATTGTCTATTCATGTTTCTTATATTATAAACGATGCAGTGACAGCCCTACTTAAGTCGGATGTGTTAAAATTATTTTCTTCTACATTTTTACTTACGAGCGTGGATTTTTCTTTTCTTTAGGAAATGAAGCTGGAAACTTTAGGAATGGAAGATTTCTTTATTCATTTAAATTATTAAAATCGCGTTAGCTTACGTAGTACGCTTAATGGCTTCCATTTTTAAAATAAGGAACCTACATTCATTTTAAATGCAATGGCGAATATATTTTTGTTAAAAATTAAGAATTAAATTAAATTAAATTAGCTTCACGCTATATCCCGCACACAGCAGGGTAGGC